>JBBPMO010000715.1:0-18088 GCA_038090315.1 Xanthoconium stramineum | reverse complement strand
ATATTCGTGTCAGCATGTTGACAAGCGTGCCTGATGAAGAACGATACACACCAAAATGAGAGTCAAGAGTGCAAACAAAGCCGACCAGATTCCCGTGTTCACCGCAAACAGGGTCAGGCGTTGCAACGTATGGATCGCGCTTTGGGCCAGCATTCATACGTTCAGATGCGCGTACTTTGCAATATGACGTGTGCTTACGCTGGAAATACGGTTGAGGTTCGCTCGCGGAGGAGCAAGAACGTCAAGAAGATGGCGATCAAGATATCTATCACTGCTGCGATAGAGAGATTCGAAATGCACAGGGCCTGTTCGTCTGATGCTGAGGTTGTTGGTTCAGAACATAATATATACACCTACCGTGAGGAATTGGTCATTGAGTATACCGGGCTGGACAACATGTATTCTGGAAGTAAATTGTAAATATGAGAAAAATGTGCTTCCATTGAAAGAAGCGAACCCGTGCGCACTATAGAGTGCTTTCCCCACGTAAACTGAAGTGGTGATCAGGGTTCACTGATCCTAGCGCGACTAACGTGACTTACTGGTATTACCCGCTGAGATCCAGAACGAGTCTTGTTAGACTTCAGCTCCCCGACGAATTGCTAAGCCTTACCAAGTTGATACAGTGCCAGGAGAGCCTAGCGTAACGGGATTTAAGCGATACTAGAAATTTTGTTCTGCGTATAAATTCCCTACCCATATAAGTGGCACTACAATGTTCCTCCCGCTGACTGAATGACTACGGGTAAATGGTGAACATGAGTCAAAGGTCCGTTACACACAAAGGTAGATCCGATGAATGAAAAAGCCTTGGGTAGGTAATGCGACTAGCACCTGCATAGCATGAGTCCTCTGACTTAGAGAAGAAAAGACAAATGATTACTGTAAACAGTATCTCCACCTGCGACTTGTCAGTAGACCTTCAAAGACGTCCAGGGTGGAACTTACAAAGAGTTCGCTGGGTAGAGTCGAATTCTGAGAAATGAGATTTCGAAAACAATGACAAAGACTCACGGAACCCCATCTGATATGGATAATGGGTTCACAAGGCCAGCCACGATGTACTTATATACTGTGTGCAATATGAGATGAACGGGAACGAGATGTACGAGGCACGTGTCAAGACGCTAACCGCCAGAGATAGTCAATGCATCATGGACCGTATCGAGTCCCCTACCACAAAGGATCAGAGACGTTGGGCACTGAGATGAGAAGAGACATACCATAGGGTTGCCACCTGAAAAGCACATTATGTGATGGTCCTAGGCATGTCCATAAATCAACTCACAAAAATCTTCGTGCGTAATGGGTCTTCCCGGTAACTAGGAGAGACATATACGTTGGAGAAAGAATACAAGGGAATGGTATTCATACTGGACAAAGTAAAAGAACCTGCCCGAAAAAAATGAGTGATTCCGTGACCACGAGGACCCATGGTGGAGCACCACATGAAGCACTTACGTTTGCATGCATGTGATACCATAAAACCCAGTCAACATGAGAGAGGAAAGGTACAAGACCCCATAAACCGATTGGTCAAGCGAGCTGAGTGACATTGCTTCCTCGACTTGTGCTTCGGTCGGTAGGAAGTTGGGACGAGAAAGACCGTAACGCGTACTGCAGCCGGTTCATATATATGTACACCTCCGGCATGAACGGAAAATTTGGTCAAAGTAGAAAAACGACTTACATAACATTCCAACCTCATCGACTCCGGTTGAACGTTGAGCAGGGGAGAGATTTGAAACACTTCAAAGGGAACTGCGTGTGAATCACACGCGACAGAATGGGGATTGCCGGTGGAATATTAGAGCTTTGGATATCGCGGAGGGAACTGAAGGGAAAAAGGTCACGCACTACATCACATGGATATACAGAATCCACGTACAGTCATCCACCGAAACTTTAAACAAACCCTCATTATGCATGGAATTCGGCTCGGATGGACAACACAAGTCAAGAGATATGAGGCTACCATCTGACTGCGTAGTCTGCAGTAGTCCTCTGTATCCCCGTTCTGCCTGGGAATGAAATAAAGAGACTTTTGTCTCAATTCTTGATAAACAATACACTACTCGGCAAAGTTGACATACAAGGATCAAACAAGCACCTGGTGTTTCAAATCGTTTGTTATGGAACTGTGAACGCGAACCCACATCACTCGCCTGTCTTGGCCGGATCGCGAATAATGCGGTTTGTGCCATGAAGGCATTTGCGATTGTCGGGCTGTCGGGCTGTGTAGCTGGCTTGCTTGCATCCCCCACAAATGGCAGAGCTGATTTGTAGTCCGGTGACACCCAGAATTGGGGCCCTCGTGTCCCGCTACCAGACCAGTTATTAATTGTGGGTTATGGTTATTGCAGGTAGGCACGAAGGAACGGATATCCTTGCCGTCGCAGGCAGCCACGGGACAAAGTACCTGAATGCATTGCGTCCATACTGGATCACTGGTGCAGAGAGGTCGATTTGCAACATATGAGCCGGGACGTTGTACATAGCTGTGTTCACGCGTCGTCATGACATGGACCGGGTATCCGTCAAATGGAACTTGCGACATACCTTTGGCCAAAGCCATTTGTGTAGGAATATGCATGTCCGTCCCGATGGCTCAGGCCACAGCGCCCAGTTACATCACTAACGGGGAGGAATGACCGTCCTGGATCTAGGAGCTGCCAGCCTGGGAGGAATGAGGAAGCGTCATACGTGTCCGGCCTGCACCAACGAGGGGCGTTGACACATGGTATGGATTGAATAACTGGACATGTTCAAGCCCAGCCTTGACGGCGTCCACATAGGTCCACGTGGACAGGTCCGTACTCCTCGATCAGCGCAGTGTACCATGCGCAATACGGGGAGATGTCATGGAAACCAGGAGAATGCCACCATTTTTGTGCGCGGAGCTTCGGAGTTTCTTGGAGATCTAGAGCAGGGCGTGCCACGTCGAGTCTGAAACCTGACACATAATGGTTGATAGAACCGGCTGCGGTACAAAAGCTGGCCTTGTGCATGAGGACAGATTGGGATAAAATATAAATATGATGTGTAGCAGCATAGTAAGTATATGGGACTGCTGGTGCCAGGGGAACAAGAGAAAGATTTGGCGAGGTTCAATTTCCACTTTGTCAGGTGGCACAGCCACATAAGGTATGTGTGACAGTAGTACTAGTAACGACCTTGTCGGAGCAGAGCTTCTTTAATTCGTATGTAGTATGTGCTACCACCTAAGTTAGCGTTCGGAGACGGCATAATGGTCTCTAGAATGTACTATGGGCGACTACAATCCGAGTTTATGTTGATCCCATTGATTTAGATCCTTTATCTCCTCGCTCTGTTGGCCGATATCGGAGGCGCCGGTTACCCGCATACTGACACGACGACTTGCCATTATCCCTTCTCGAATGTACGATCTCGCGTTCAAGTTGGCGAGAAGCGTGTTACAGTAGACCGAGGAAATCGGAATACCAAATACCGCAGATATCGCATTGGTTGGATAGAAATACAGCTATGACATACGTGTCAGGCTTGGGAAAAACGTTGGCAAGTGTGTTGATGATGAATAACACGCACCAAGATGATAGCCAAGAATGCGAAGGTGGCCGACCAAAGTCCGGTATTTACTGCGAAAAAGGTAAGGCGTTGAAAAACGTGTGCCGCGCTTGTGATGCGCAATTTAGTTGTGCTTTCTCGAGTATATCTATGCTTACCCCGGGTATGTAGTGGCAGTCCGCTCACGGAGAAGCAGGAACAGCAAGACAAGTGCAATCAAGATGTCCACCAAGGCAGCGACAGAGAGCCACGAAATGGACAGGTTCTGTCCACCAGATAGCCGATGCTAAGACCATTTGCTCGGAACGTGAGAAATCTACCTACCATGAAGAACTTGTTGACAAGGACACCAGGCTCGACATGTATGCTAGAAGCAGATAGTAAAATCGATATGAGCAACCTGCGCATATGGAGAGACAACGAACCCATGGCTGCTATAGAGGGCTTTCGACGCATAAACTGCAAACATCGTGATTAAAGTTTACCAAAACGGGTCCAATCGTGTCAGCCTACAGATGGTCGACACTGGTATTCAGCATGTGCGCTGTCAGACTTCGATTTTCCGAGAAATTGAAATTGCGAAGCCTTACCGAGCTGATAAAGTCCCAGGGGAGCCTACACCGTGGAGTTTAACCAACATCGGAAATTTGCTTTGCAAATAAGTTCCTTACCCATATGAGTGGTGCTAAGATGTTTTTTCCACTGACTGGGTGATCATCGTTAAATCACAGAACAGGGCTAAAACATCCACACACACAAATGTAGATTCGATAGACGAAAAAGCCTTGCGTGGGTACAGCGACCAGCGCCTAAATAATCTGAGTCCTGCTATTCATAGAATAAAGGATGAACGAAGTACCGTAAACGGTATCTGTAACTGCCACCCATCAATAGACTCTTTGGGGTGTCGTCGCTGGTAGAACTTACAACGAGTTCACTGAGAACAATAAGTATCAGGCTTCGAGGAAACGGGGACTTTGAAGGCAGCGACTCACGGTACATCATTCATTATCGCTAATGGGTTCACGATGCCAGCCATGGTGTACTTGTACACTGTGTGACATGAGATAAACAAAAACGTATTGTGAGCTGCGGGACCAGACACTAACCGCCAGAGATGACCAAGGCCTTGTGAATAGTGTCGAGTGCCCTATCACAAAGCGTTATAGACGCTCCCAACCGAAAGAAGAAGGGGTGTACCATAGTGCTGTTACCTGCGAAAAATATATCATATTATGGCTCTGGAAATGGATATGTTCATCAGTCGACTCACGAAGCTTTTCGTGCGCAGCGCATCGGACGGGTAACTAGAACGAAGATGTGCTCGCTGACGGGGGAGTAGAAGAGATGGAAATCATACTGAACGTAATAAAAGAACCTATCGAGAGTTAATATGCGTTGTTTCATGACGACGATGCAAAGGACACTCACATTTGTGTGCATGTTACACCGTAAAAGCTGGTCGACAGGAGAGTGGAGAAGTACAAGGCTCCATATGCCGATTGGTAAAGTGAGCTGGTCGACATTGCTCCGGGTCTCTCGCCTCGCACTTTCAGATGGTGGGAAGGTTCAAAAAACCGCGACAGGAACTGCTACTAGCCAATATATATGTACGCCCAATAGGCCATTTGACACCGGTGTCACCCCTTCACGATCAAATAAGAGGGTTCAAACATGGAGGAGCGATGAAAAGTCCCGAGAAGTTTCAGAGGAACTGCTGCCAGCATGATTCAGTTTTGACAGAGTGTGGAATGCCGCTGAACATTTATGTACATAAACACTTTTGAGAAAACGGCAAAGGCGAAAAAAATAACTTGTTGGGAGGAGGCAGGTCCTCACGACACCACCACAAGAATCTGGAAATTGAATTTGAAGTGTACGCACCGTTAGCTTCAAGACCATGCCAAACACGTCGTCTTGATACTTGGTCTACCATCACCGGCGAAGTACACGGACTGCATTACTTGGTGTATGAGGATCGATCAAGGGTGGCCATAGTCCGCATCGTGTTATCGGGCTATATCCCGTTATCTTAGATTCGTTCGCCGACAGGCAAAAACAATTGGAAGGAAAGCGGTTAATGTCGGTCGTAAGTTCTATGGAGACAGGTGCGACGGTTGCGGTGCCGGGTGGTTGAGCTGTGTCAGTACTAGTGCGTGATTGAGTGTGGGAACTAGCAGAATTGTTCAACACTCAACTAGTACTTGGTAAATTTCAATTCGTCGCAGATGCTGACCACGTCAGCCATTGCGTAATGTGCCGCAGTGCATGTTTCGGAGACGACGGGCCTTCTCCGCAGTGAACTGAAACGACAAGAAAATCAGACTAGTGTTATTGACTCAGCCATACGCCGACACGCAAGCGCCACCCATCAGCTCAACCTTTGCCTCACACAAGCGCCACTTGAGCATGAAACACATTCACGTCTTGAAACTCGCTCCGTCAGATCGATCGGCGCGCCTCGGGTCAAACAACACGTGGTTCACACAGAGCATTGCAGCTGGGAGGTACACTGGGTTCCACGAAATCGCTCCGCCCTAGGCAGTAATTAATACAAGAGCAAGAGGTAAGAATGAGTGCATTGCGCGCATACCAATGGCACCCTACCGTGGTCCCGTAGTCATTAGGTGACGCTTCTGCGGCATCATGATAATCAGAACCGTATATAGGAGACCCGGAAGAAGAACGCATAATCAAAGAATATCCACGTGGTGTGCCTGACATTCCTCAAACCAGCCGGAGACTGGTCTCACCGTCTCAAACGAACGTTTAGACCAGTTTCAACCCGAGGCGACGAAAATATCGGACTTTCAGAACGACCGAAACAGGTACTTGCGTAAATTTTACCCACAGGAGTGCCTTACACATTAATGTCTATTTTGACCTATCACACCACCTTTTTCCTCTATGATTTCAACGAAGAAGAGGTGGTCTGATCTGAAGGATGGAAATTAACGTGTTGAGAGATACGTTAAGGGAGATGTGACAGGTCAATAAGCCGATGTACGAGATTGCGAAAGTAGAAATTATCCAGCAGCGTTTGCTCGGTAATCACTCAGTCGGAACGAATTGGTAGTATCCGCCATAGTAACGCTTCTTCGAGTTGCAGGTGCTAGACGCTGGTAATGCGCGAAACTTTGACGTGCCAAGTCACCAATGGTTCTTGGGAGGGCTTGGTTGCGGATGCGCGACTCAAGTTTGCTCAGGCTTCATTGCTTTCGACTGATACGCTTGGAACGTCAAGGTTCAGGTGTAAGTATGGTTGGGCAAAGGCGAACCGAGGCAGTTACGAGTCTTTTTTCTGGATGCATGACGATGCGTGCGAGTAGTGCGAGCATCGGACGGCGGACGTCGTGCCAGTGTGCTATATAGCGACAAGGACAAAACAGCTCCTCGCCGAGGTGATACACAACGGTGATGGAAGAGGGATCGGAACTTGAAATAACCGTGAGGCTTGAGCTCGCCTTACCCTTCAATGTAACCAATTTCATAAGTCGACACGTTCAGCGATCACACAGGCTCGTACTCGAGAAAATGGTACCACAAGCACTGTGCCCACCTCACGCTGATAGGTCGCTCACAACTCACTCAGCACCTTATACTTCTCGTCGCAAGTCATTCCTGAGAATGATACACAACGGTGACGCAGCTTCGGCCTCATTAGACGTCACAGGGACAGCCTGGGGGTACCTGGGGCAATAGTCGCCACGGGGGACAATCCCGCAGCACAGGGAAGTCTTAGTGTCAGCGGTGCCTAGGTGGGAAAGACTGCCCACACTGCGCCGAAAGCCGACGCTGTGTGGACGTTTTCACCTTGGTCCCGTAATATTGGTCTCGCACATCTTGTCATGCTTTGTCCTGCAAAGGCTATGGATGACGCAACAAACTATTGAAGGCCGACCTGAGGTTTGAACTTGTATTCGAGTTCCTTGTCAGGTGTGCTTGACTGTTGACGGTAATTTCAGGCTCTCTCATACGTTCGGAACGATTTCTACTGGAAGAGACACATAGCCGGGATCCGCCGGTTTACACCTGCGACTCGAGATCAGTACCAGATCTTATGTGCCAATTGCGTTCCAAGTCGCCGCAAGTCGGAGCTGACGCATGCTGATTGGCAGGCCATCGACACAAACCGGGAACGGGACGAAGCATTTGCCCCGGCCACCATGCGGGATTAGAATAACTGTCCGACTTTTGGAGACTACAATATAGATTGGAGCCGCTGAGCGATGTACCCACACCGAGGCATATATCTGGGTAACCACCATCTTTTGTGACGGATCCTGTCATCTCCCCCGTGCATGGCATACAAGTCAAGCGATACAGTCGACGAGGCCGTCAACGCGCCTCCTGACCGGAAACCTGCTGTTGATGTACCCCCTCCCGTAGCGTTCACGCAGCTTTTCCGGTAATATTCTCCCTTTCCCTCTCTACCCACCTTCCTCATCAAATCTAGGTATGCTACTCCCTTCGAGTTCTTCCTCAATGCCATCGGCCTCGTGGCCGCAGCCGCATCCGGCGCCGCTCAGGTACTCCCCTGTCGCAATCCACCCACTCAATATCTCATTCATTTCGACTAGCCTCTCATGAGTCTTCTCTTTGGGAACCTCACCCAACAGTTTGTGTCCTTTAGTACTGCCGAAGCTGAATATTACCAGAACTTCAACAATGCCACTGCCCTCCAGGAATTGAACTTATTAGCCGCACACTTCCGTAGTGTCGCTACCTCAGATTCCTTATACCTCGTCTATATGGGTAAGTCCCCACTACCTCCATCTGTATACCTACTCAATTCAGAAAGGTATCGGTACCCTTGTCTGTACACTCATCTATATGGTCATCTGGGTATATACTGGCGAGGTTAATGCCAAACGCATTCGTGAAAAATACCTTCAAGCCATCTTGCGTCAGGAGATCGCCTACTTCGACACAGTCGGCCCGGGCGAGGTCACAAGTCGTATTCAGACAGATACCCGTACGTCTCTCCCTTCCCACGTTCCTTTCCATTATCACCTCATCCTTTCATAGATCTCGTACAGCAAGGCATGTCCGAAAAGGTCGCAATCGTCGTCAATCTTATCGCATCTTTTCTTACTGGTTTTATCCTCGCCTATGCCCGGTGTTGGAGACTCGCGCTTGCAATGTCTTCTCTCCTTCCTTGCATCATAATCATAGGCGGCTTCATGAACAAATTCGTCTCAAAGTACATGCTGTTCGTATCTTTTTCTTCTCTCCTCGTCACCGCTGCTCACTCATCCTATAGACTTTCTCTGGAACACGTCGCTGAGGGTGGCACACTCGCAGAGGAAGCCATCTCCTCCGTACGTACCGCCCACGCCTTTGGCATCCAAAGAATCTTGACTAGTCTTTACGACGGTCATATACAAAAAGCCCGCGCTGTCGACGTCAAATCGGCCATATCTAATGGCATTGGCATGGGTTTCTTTTTCTTCATCATAACTTCTGCCTATGCTCTTGGTACGCGATCTCGTCATGGATGTCACTTCACGACTAATTCTATTCTAGCATTCCAGTTTGGTACCACGTTGATAAATGACGGTCATGGTGAGCTGCATGAATTGCCCTTGTCAGCCTCTCGTTCGCTGATATATAACTCCCGAAAGCGGATGCTGGCAAGGTTGTAAATGTTATCCTATCCGTCATGATCGGCTCTTTCTCTCTTATTATGGCGGCCCCCGAGATGCAAGGTCGGTGGTTTAGTTGTGGCTTTATGTCCTCGCTCATTCTGTTATACAGCTGTCACAAATGCTAAAGGCGCCGCTGCAAAACTGTTCGCCACTATCGAGCGCATTCCTCACATCGACTCTTCGGATCCCGGTGGACTCAAACCGGACAGAGTTGTCGGGGAGATCACTCTGGAAAATCTCCAGTTCAGTTATCCTTCTCGCTCAGATGTGCCTATCATCAACGGCATCGATATCACATTCACCGCGGGCAAGACTGCAGCCCTGGTTGGTGCTTCCGGTTCTGGAAAATCAACCATAATTTCCCTTATCGAACGTTTCTACGATCCTCTGAGCGGTTCCGTCAAACTTGACGGTGTCGATATCCGTCACCTAAACATCAAATGGTTGCGCTCTCAGATTGGTCTTGTCTCCCAGGAGCCAACACTTTTCGCGACGACCATTAAAGGCAACGTCGCGCATGGTTTGGTCAACACCCCCTACGAACATCTCTCAGAGGAAGAGAAATTCAAGCTCATCAAAGACGCGTGCATGAAAGCCAATGCAGATAGTTTCATCGGCAAGCTACCCAACGGGTATGATACGATGGTTGGCGAACGTGGTTTCCTCTTGTCTGGTGGCCAGAAGCAGCGGATAGCAATTGCTCGTGCCATCGTCTCCGATCCCCGAATTTTACTTCTTGACGAGGCAACTTCCGCGCTCGACACACAGTCCGAGGGGATTGTACAGGATGCATTGGACAAGGCTGCTGCTGGTCGCACAACGATTACAATCGCTCACCGACTGTCTACGATTAAGGATGCCGATTGCATCTACGTCATGGGAGAAGGTTCAGTTTTAGAGAAGGGCACGCACGTGGAGCTCTTGGCTGACAAAACCAGTGCTTATGCGCGCCTTGTCAGTGCTCAGAAACTCCGAGAGACGAAAGTGGAGGATAGCGATGACACCGTCGCCACGGGCGTTGAAGAAAATGTAGAGAAGGTTGACAAAAAGAGTGCTTCGCTCGTGCGCAAGACTTGGTCTATAACCTCTGATCTCGTTCGCAAGTGGACTGATCAAAGGAATCTACCAGAGGTCAATGATGACAAGGACAGCATATTTTACCTCCTCATGCGGATCGGGCTGCTTAACCGTGAGGGTTTATGGAGGTATGCGGTTGGCTCGGTATTCGCCATCAGTAAGCCTGCTTCCACTGGTCACTTTTTCGCTGTTAAACGAGTTCTCAAACAGTGACTGGAATGTGCTTTCCGTCGTTTGGTATTATTTATGGTATGTTTCCTTGCTCTAACTGCATTCTCAATCACACGCTTATGCTCCATCAGGCCGAGCCATTTCCGGCTTCTCTCAAATCGATCCCTCTGTTCGTCAACATGACGGGAACAGGAACGCGCTATGGTAAGAGAAGTCATTCCGCTTGCTTGACGTATTTAAGGCCGCCCAAGGATGTTCATCATTGCCGTTCTTATGGGATTCACCACCGTCCTCCAAACTTATTTCTTCGCATGTTCTGCTGCTATTCTAACGTCAAAAATGCGCTCGCTCTGCTTCAAATCCATCTTTCGGCAAGATAGTGCGCCTCTTTACCACGCTTGCATTGCCTGTTTTACGCATCCCTCTTATCCATAGTCGAGTATTTCGACAGGAATGAGAATAACGTAAGTCATTGCAATCCAAGATTACCCACTCTGCCGATTCTGACCGTGTCACGCCAGACTGGTGCTCTCACCGCTGGCCTGGGAGACAACCCACAGAAGGTCAATGGTTTGGCTGGCATTACCCTCGGAACGTGAGCACGGCTCTTTACATTGATTAGACCTCTAACTGGCGTCCAGTCTCATACAGTCCGTCGCCACTCTTATCGGTGGCTCAGCGATCGGTTTGGCTTACGCGTGGAAGCCCTCGTTGATCGGCATGGGTTTGTGGTCTCGTTCGGTTCGGGGTGAGATTGGATTTGTTGATGATTTGCAATAAATTGTAGCCTGTATCCCTTTCCTTATCTCATCTGGTTATATTCGTTTGGTAAGCTCGCGCTTCTCAGTTCTTTCTCCATCGACTGAACGACTACAAAGCATGTGGTTGGTCTGAAAGACCGACGAGACAAAATTGCGCACGAGAGTTCGGCTCAGCTAGCTTGCGAAGCTGCCGCCTCCATTCGTACTGTCGCCTCTCTCACTCGAGAAGAAGATTGTCTGCGATTATACAGCGACAGTCTGGAAGAGCCACTCAGAACATCACAGAACACCATGATATGGAGCAATCTGGTGTATGCATTCTCGCAGTCAGTCATCTTTTACGTAATTGCCGTCGTCTTCTGGTATGGTGCGCGCCTCGTCTCCTTCATGGAAATCAGTACGATGTCGTTCTTCGTATCTCTCATGGTGCGTCATTTTTGCATTGTTGGTTTCGAAAGTCAACCATCCTCCCATAGAGCACGACATTCGGAGTTATGCAGGCAGGTAATGCTTTTTCGTTTGTGCCTGATATTTCTTCCGCTCGCAGCGCTGGAGCCGCTATTGTCAAGTTGATTGACTCCGCACCCAAAATTGACGCCGAGTCCAAAGCTGGCAAGACGTTGGAAAGAGATAGCGTTCGAGGCGAGATCATGTTTGAACATGTGGACTTCCAATATCCGACACGACCCGGCGTTCGTGCATTGCGAAATCTCACTTTCACGGCCGAGCCTGGTACATATGTTGCTCTAGTCGGGCCCAGTGGTTGCGGTAAAAGCACCGTGTACGTCCCGTCTAGGTCACTATTCGACGGTTTTCTGATTATTCGTGCAGGATTCAAATGATCGAACGCTTCTATGATCCCCTATTTGGCCGGATTCTCTTCGATGGAACTCCCATCAATGAACTCAACGTTCAAGAGTACCGGGAGCAGATCTCCCTTGTTTCTCAGGAGCCGGTGAGTGCTGTGTACTTGCATATATGCTACAGCGACCTGAGAGCTCATTTCTTTTAGACTTTATATGCTGGCACTATTCATTTCAACATCTTACTCGGTGCGACCAAACCACCAAGCCATGTTACACAGGAGGAAATTGAAGCGGCCTGCCGGGATGCAAATATCTTGGATTTCATCCAGTCGCTACCTGTGTAAGTCCGCACATACTCACCATATACCCTTGCTGATATTGCTACAGTGGGTTTGATACTCAAGTGGGCGGCAAGGGTTCACAGCTTTCGGGTGGGCAAAAACGTGAGTAGCCTATTGCAGGTACAGCTTGACCACGATTCACGGTCTCCAGAGCGAATTGCCATTGCTCGTGCGCTTTTGCGTGACCCAAAGGTGTTGCTGTTGGATGAAGCCACGTCTGCGCTGGATTCGAACTCGGAAAAGGTGGTTCAGGAAGCCCTCGACCGAGCTGCCAAGGGCCGCACGACGATTGCGATTGCCCACCGTCTGTCCACCATCCAGAACGCGGATTGCATGTGAGTCTCACGTTTGGGGGTGGTCATTGACACGCCACCAGCTGACACTGAAAATCTTTAGTTACTTTATAAAAGAAGGACACATCAGCGAGGCAGGGACTCACGACGAACTCTTGTCTCTGCGTGGAGATTATTATGAATACGTTCAGCTGCAGGCGTTGAGCAAGAAGTAGAACAATACATTGCATTTCTTTGTGGAGTTCATCGTACACTTTAGCCTAGTTGTCGATCGACGACCAGCTTCCCTTGACAGCCCACGCACAATCATGAATTTACCCCACAGCCACAATCAGAAAAACATCCGAGGATGGTCACTCAGTTGTAGTCGACATTGAGTTACAAGTAGCGCCTAAGTATCCAGCTGCCTGAAGCGTGAAAACTTACCTGATATGCACAAGAGACACTGACAACAATCAGTTCGGAGACACAAGCGTGGTGGTATCCGACACCCCGGAGCGACTTCAAGTTCCAAAATTGCCCCGAGTGGGAGTACTCAGTGGCCAGCGTATGATAGTTTCTCGTGATCGAGCTTCGAAGCGGAGTTACTAAATTTTATATGCCTGTTTACACCAACTCGTCGGGAATGTATTGATCACCCAAGAACTAAACGACGACACTCCTCGTGCGACATTGGATCGTGTTGTCCTCCCTTTCAACATCGACGATGGCCAACGGTACACAAATCTCTTATCCAGAAAGTTCCCCGGTGCAATGGAAAGAGGAAAGAGTGTCGGATCCAGTGTTTGAGTCTCGTGTGGGAGAGAAGGATCTCGATAAGCAATCGCAAAGCTTCCCCGAGGGTGGTTGGGCAGGGTGGGCAACTGCCATTGGCGCGTACGTGCAGATGTTTACTCTCCCTGCGACGATCGACCTAATACTCAACGTTCAACCCTGGTTAGATTGCTCGTCCAGTTCAGCACATATGGGTGAGTGATCCCTTTCCAAAAACGCAACCAAGTGTGGCTGCTTTTCTAGTTGCTCACTGGTCGTCTAGGTACACGATCTCATTTGGGGTGTATCAAGGTATGGCGCTCGTCGTTTTGCTTCGCTATGGACTCATTACAACGAACTCGAGACTTTTATGCTCAGACGTACATTACCAACGACACATCTTCCACCATCGCGTGAGTTCCCATCTTTTGATTATGTTCCGCACATTTATTCGTTTTTTGAAGATGGATCGGGAGCACGAACGCCTTCCTGTTTAATGTATGCGGTCTTGTAGCAGGCAGATTGTACGATCGCGGTTATTTGTGAGACCCACGCCACAGATCATCGTCCCCCCTTCACTTTCCTACGTCTAGTTATCACCTGCTCTATGGGGCATCCCTGATCCAAGCCTTTTCCATTTTCATGCTTTCGTTGGCGCGTCCGGACAACTACTATCAGGTGCACATGCTAAACCCGAGGTCTGATCATGCACAGACTGACAAAGATGTCAAGATATTCCTCGTTCAAGGGATAGGGTCTGGATGCGCTGTGGGACTGCTTTACGTCCCTTCCTTGGCGATCTTATCCCAATACTTCGATAAGCGCCGTGAAAAAGTAATGGCGTTTGCCTCTTCCGGTGCCTATCTCGGTGCAGTGGTTCACCCCATCATGTTAAACAACACTATCAATGGCAAACTCGGCTTCGCAAATGGCGTTCGCGCTAGCGCTGCACTCATCAGCGGTTTCTTGTTGATCGCCTGTTTGTTGATGAGAACGAGACTACCACCTTCGGAATCTCGCACGGACTTTCTTGTTGCTGCCAAGAAGTGTGGCAAAGATAGCGCGTTCGTCATTGGATGCTTTGGGTGAGTCAAGCCAACCCTCCCAAAAACCTGTGGTCTAACTCCGGTATGCGTAGTCTCACCATTTTCGTCGTGGCGATCTACTATCCCTTGTTTTACCTACAACTCGATGCTGTGAGAGAGAACTTGGACAACACTTTTTCATTCTACTCAGTTGCGTCTGCCTCTCTGTTCTCAAACATCCATATCTGAGTCCATGATTTTAGCTCGTGATCATGAACACAGCCAGTTTTTTCGGCCAGCTCAGCTCGACCGTGCTCGTGGGATATCTCCGCGTTCCCACCTTGGTCATCATTTCCACGTTTTGTTGTAGCGTCCTCCTCTTTGGGATGATCGGCGTACACACAGTGGCCAGCGTCGTCATCTTCGGTATCTTGTATGGATTTTTCGTCGGAATCTGTGCGTCGTTTGATCTGATGCGTCCCCTCACTGACATACCGTTTATGTCAGTCATAGCCATGTGGGCGCCTGTGGTGACGGTACTCACGCCCGATCTTTCCGAGCTTGGGTGAGTTATCCAGTGCATGCCTGAGGGATCATACCCGTTGACGTCCACGTCCCAGGGTCCGTATGGGCATCGTTTCTGTAATCATAGGTACGCTCCTCATTCCGTATCCGCATTACTCCCCGTTCACATTTAGGTTCTCTAGGGTTTGGTGGCCTTCTCGGTGAGTTTTCCGCTTTGCGTTTCACCACTCGTTACGCAAGATGCACGACCTGCAATCATTCCCCCCTTTCCCACCACATACATGCATGGACGTCGTCTTCGTTCTCTTGACTGATTCGGATTCCATTTCTAGGTCCGCCTATATCCGGCGCAATCCTTACACCTGCGTACGTCTGGTGGCGAGGTGCCGTCTTCAATGGGGTGCGTTGCGAATTTCCATCTTCATACCATCCATCTCACCCGCCCAACAGATCGCGGGTACCCTTGGATGTATCATGTTTATCATCATGCAGCGCATTCTCGTTCGACGGTCCAAAGCTTTAGGGACGTCCGCGTCTGCGTTGTAGTCGGAACCATACTGACTCATGTAGCATAAAACTTTCATATCCGGTATCAGTAACAGACAATGTTCTTTGTCCATTCTCGTATGCTTAGCAGTGAGGGACGGTGCTTGAAGAGGACGTCTTGTATGAACGACACTTAGTCCGGGAGTAACGTACATTCAGAAGGCTAGTCCAGAACTAACCATGCGATTCTTTGTAAAAGAAACATGTCTTCGAAACAGTTGTCAAGCAACCAGGGTTTCAGTATTGGCAGTAAGCGATGCTCGTCGCACTCTTCCCGACGTCGGAACGGTCAACGTATGGATGGAACATAGAGACATGACCATACCTTCGAGGACAGAAATGACAGTTTGGTGGACATCAGTTTCAGAGAAGTCAAAAGACAGATCCTCGCTGCATCCTGAGCCTTACACGCTCCGTGAAAAGGGAAACTAGCTTCGAATAACTGGCTAATGAACATACGTGTGGCCGCATCTTCTTCTTGAACCTGCCCTTTGTCCAACGTTGGTTAACATGGACCTGACACTTTACCGCAACAATGATGAGTATTCCAACTGTGAGATTGGGAAGCGTTCAGGCCAATTGTTGCAGATCTGTGAAGCGGACAGACAGAAAAGGACCAGCGGGCAATAACGCCTCAATGACCACACAGAATCCTTCGGTATTGATGCCGTTTGACTCAGAATGAGCGGAGGAATGTATATCAAGCCATCTGGTAGCAAAATAATCATTTTTCATGAGCCTGATCCCGATCGCATGAAAAACCAAAAAGCGGGACTTTGTTATTTGCTTCTTCGGGCCTCTCGGGGCCTCTTCTGCTGTGTTTTCCGAGTCAAATGGTGCCGTCTGCGAGAGATTCCAACTGGGCGTAGGAAATATGGTCGAGGAGTGCCTTGTTTACATAATTTTCACGCACGGCCAACCTTCCTGAAAAGGACAGTAACTATTTCGGCATTTGGTTTAGAAAATGGCGGTGGCGGGGGTCAAGAACTTTTTTTAAAGTGCACCACGACGATGACAAGCAACTGTCTCACTAACTGGCTGGAGTTGCTGGTGCTGCCTTGTCGAGGTCTTTCAGTGACACTGATCAATGTTTTGCTGAATATTTTTGCCGTCATCCAGACCAAACCTCCCCAAGAGGCCACAGATCTGATTGGACGCAATTGAATTGGAAAGCCACATGGCCCAGGAGGATGGGCCACCTGCCACAGTGGCCTGGCCCCATGCCAACTTATGTTATCTGCCACAATAATGGCTGGCCTGCCCCCATCCTCCATTTCCCATTGATTGTACTGTGGACACTTGTTATTAAGCTCCCTTGGACATTTA
Source organism: Xanthoconium stramineum (assembly GCA_038090315.1). Taxonomy (NCBI): domain Eukaryota; kingdom Fungi; phylum Basidiomycota; class Agaricomycetes; order Boletales; family Boletaceae; genus Xanthoconium; species Xanthoconium stramineum. Next base: position 1,270 of record JBBPMO010000715.1, on the reverse strand, counting down.
TATAGCTATGAGTTGGCTGCCTCTCCATTAATCAACACCGTTTTTCGTCCCTGCCAACCAGCACAGATTGTAGTCGCCATGTCAGCCAACCCCAGGCTAGTTGGACCCTATGGTTCATGCTACATCGGGACTCTCATCGGGACTGCATTTTATGGTATAACATGCATGCAAACATGAGTACCATTTATTGCAAAGCATATCGTAGTGATTGAACACACTTTCTTGGACAGATTCTTCTATTACGTCCAGTTAGCTCCACATTTCTCATGCTCTTTCATCTTCTTAGCATGTCTCTGCTCTAGTTATGAGAACAATCCTTTGTGCATGAAGATTTTTGTAAGTCAACCTCCTAACATAATACAATGATCATGTACTATTTGTTCCAGGTAGTGATCTTATGGTAAATCCCCCTCTTGCATCACTTCGTGATGGTGCCTTAGGCTTCGCTGTAGGGCAATCAACACAACCCATGAAGCTCTGTGTGCTGCAGGAGGTTTGTCTCTGAAGATACACTGCACTCGTGACGTCCATTTCATATTTTGTTTTGTATAGTATACAAATGTATCATGGCTGACCTGCTGAACCCATTGTCATCTTGCATTCAAATTTTGTGAGCTGTTTCTTTCGGAATCTCAGATTTCATGTGCTGATATTCTGCCTAGCAAACTTGCAGTAAGTCTCATCCTTGGGGTTCTCAGAAGGCTCACTAACAAAAATGTAGCTCCTGTACTTCATTACAGTACCTATTGACCTTTTGTGCTAAGAACGGGTGCTAATATCTGCAGGCCCTGGTTGCAGTACCAACACAAGGCTTCTTTGTCTACCAAATCTATATCTGTGTGTCTGGACATTCAAGTCCTTTTCCCATTTACTCAGAGATTCTCAGTTAGCGGAAAAAACTATGTTGTGCCTAGGGAAGGACATGGGTAAACCCATGGGTATCACAGCACCAACCCATACCCAACCCATCTCTTACCCATACCCACCAACCCATGGGTACCTGATTTCATGGGTAACACAAATGGGTACATGGGTACCTACCCATGGTGGGTTGACCCAGGGGTTTATATATATAAAGATACAAAAATGTACATATGTACTACTCAACAATGGCATCCTGGCCAACTTGAAGGTCATAGGGGAGTGCCAAGATGTGCAGAACAGTGAGGGGTGATGAAGAAAGGTAAGAGAGTAGAAGAAGGAGCAATAAAGGAGTGATGGGAGAGGGGATGATGGGAAAGGGAGGGAATGATGAAGGAGGAGGAGATAT
>JBBPMO010000714.1:0-18173 GCA_038090315.1 Xanthoconium stramineum | reverse complement strand
TGTGTTGGCCTGACATGCTTGAATCATCAACGTCAAAGGTCAGTCGAGCATGAGCATACATACAGTCAGTGAGGATTCGAGTTCTTCGAGAAGCGCACGTGCAGTCTCGATATTGAGTACGAGCGAGACTTGTAGTCGTTCGAGCACTGCGGAAGAGTTCTTCGGGTATTCAGTTGGACGGTGGCAATGGAAGCAGTGGACTGTCACCTCTCCACCCAACCGCTGGGCCATCTGGCGGGTCCGCTCGACGGAAAAGTCGCCTGTGGTGTCCATCCACAGAACAGATGTTTCCCTGTACGCCATCAGCAACCGCAGAGCGATCTGTGACACGAGCAACTTTTCGTCGTGGTTGAGAAATGTAACGATGGAATCGCGTCCATTGCGCACCGTCTTTCCTGACCCTCGATCTCCAGAGATTTCAAAGACGCGACCACCACCAAAACCGCTGACCAACGCGTCGAGTTCATTTACGCCGCAGGTCATGTCTGTATCATGCTCGTGTCGTTGTTGGAGTTGTTCGGCGTACAACGCGTCCCCTGGAATACCACGCGCGGACGCGCTTTCCGCAACCAGCCTTATACATGTTTTGAGATCTGCGAGGCTAACTACCCCAGGTGGAAGTTTTTGGAGAATGTCGATGGGAGTCCCGGAGAATAAGAGATCAGCATCGGTTCTTATTCCGCAGGCCTCGAGAGTGGCGACGAGATCGTCTGGGATTGTTGGGACCAGTGAATGAAGTCGCATCACCCGGGGTCCTATAAGTACACGCGTCTTATGTCCGAGCCACCACAAACGGACGTCTCCCGCCCATCTGCTCTCCCGACAGCGACCCTCCACCAGCGCAGCGCAGCCAACGCGCTCGTAGACCAAAACTCGGACGAGTACCTCGACAACATCGAAGAAGAATGGAACAAAAAGTTGGACGCCGAGGTGGAAGTGCTTGTGGATGGCATGGTCGACATCGTTAGCCTCGCTTCCGTGTGTACCTCCGCCGTCTCGTTTCGTGGCGTCGATCCTTGACGGCTCACCAGATCGGAGACAAGGATAAGTTTCGCATCGCCCAGGAGTCATTCCAAGCGGAATCGCGTGCCGAGTCGATGGTAAGCCTCGCGTAGTGCTTCTCAGCTTTCCGTCGTTGATTGTCATCGGCCTCAGGTCAAGGCAGCGAACTCGCTGCTCTCGATCACGCATTCTCTCAAGTTGCTTTTACTTCTCTCGGACGAAGCGCAGATCGCACACCGTCGGGATGTCGAGTTGAAGCACGTGCAACAGGAGAAAATCGAGGCACAACAAAAGGTTGCAGCGTTGTTGGACGAACTGTTCAAACGGCCACGCACGAGTTCGTCTGTTTGATGAGTGGAATGCAGACAGGATGTTCATTGGACGGGACCGCGCGCGAGATTTGCCTGGCGGTGCGTAGCGCTCAAGGGCGTCCTGTAGATTTTTGACGCCTCAAAGCACTTTGTCGCTTTCAGTTATTCTTCACGAATATATCGTCATACGACGCAAACTTGACGTGCAAGCCTGTGTCGATATTCTGTTCGCTCACGGCGTGGTATCCCATAATGCTAGCGCGCTCTCAAACATTCCCCCAGTCATCTGCACCGCATTGACGGTTTGATTTTGATTGGTGTATTCTGAGTACAGGAAACAAGCACCTGGACGGTAGCCAAATTAAACAGTGACGAGGAATAATGTTCGTCGACCTTGCGTCACAACATTGCCTAGTATTGGTATTGGCCCAAAATTGTCGTACAGGAGAAGCCTCTTTATCAAAGCAATATACAGTCGACTCTGTCTTAACCCATACCCCTCGGGACAGACCTAGAGATATGGGATATCAAAGAATCGTTGTTCAGGACGCCCAACAAAAAAAGTTCGTATAAAGTCTGCTATACTTGAACAGAACTTTTGGAGTGTCAGGAGCCTGGAGAACGTTGATTGTCAGTGTTCGGTTAGTGTTGTACTATCGTTTGTTTCAATGTTTATCCTTATTGTCCATGTTGCTTATTCCCACGATTTATGGGCGGCAGAGACCTTGCCAAGCAAGGGGTAGTGACGGCTGCTTCCCATCAAGTCATAATATATACTTTCTAAGATCGCTCAAGGGGCACTCTTCAGCCAATGAGAGGACCTAGCAGCTCAGTAAAGAAGCTGTGGGAATGTAGTTGAGGTTTTGCAAGTGACCATTATGTTCATCGCTCGTCGACTCAGACCTCTCCGCCACTCCGCGACACTCCCAATCAGACAACATCGTCGCAACGTACCACCGCCAAGCCTCTTTCTTCGCGCACGTGTTTTCTACTCCGCTGTCCCTCGTTTCGTAGTCCGCGCTGTCTACTTCTCCTTCGCTGGTGTCGTTGTCTGCGTGGGTGTGTATGCCTACGTTGCCTACCAGTGGAAAAGTACGTCCATTCCTTCCTATACCTTTTCCCCGACAAACCTCGCTGTAGAATTCTGCAGGAAGGGAACGGAATGGGTAAACGCCACCAAGGACGGTATCAAGTCCGTCCCTGACCACGTCTCCACCGGCCTAGACGCCGCCAAGGACGGTATCAAGTCCGTCTCTGACCACGTCTCCACCGGCCTAGACGCCGCCAAGGACGGTATCAAGTCCGTCCCTGACCACGTCTCCACCGGCCTAGAAGCCGCCAAGGACGGTATCAAGTCCGTCTCTAACCACGTCTCCGCCCATGTCCCCACAGTAAAACTGCCCCCCATTAAAACACCTCAGTTCCTTAAGGATATCTTTACCCCACGAAAATGAGGCACTCAGATCTCCTGATGTTGTCGCGGGCGAGCTCTCTGCCAATGATGCTCTGGCGGTTGAACTCAAGGATGATGTCTGAATCAAGGTCTAGACTTGCTGTGACGATGGGAGAGTTGTATGGAGGGGTTAGTTCGAATGGCGAGTCGTGTATGTGTTTACTTCGCGATGGAATGGGAGAATCAATGGCAAACTAGCTAAGTGGTTGTACGAGCCTCTTGGATTCCCTGGCAGTTGAGTGCCGCGGCCAGCGATGATGATGCACCGATGCATCATCGATTATTGATCATCGTTGGTCGACTTACGGCTGGTGCAACCATGATGGCCACCAGGACAGTATCAATCGAGTGACGAAAGCCGAACTATCGATGCAGAGAGGGGACACGACACTCCCTTGAAGTGGTAAAAGCACCAAGTGGTAACAGGGGACCCACCGCCAAGCTTTCTTCGCGTACGCGCCTTCTACTCCGCTGTCCCTGGTGTCGAAGTTGTCTACGTGGGTATGCGTGCCTACATCAACCACAAGTTGGAACGTACGTCCATTCCTTCCTATATCTTTCTCCCGAGAGTATCGAATTTCCATCAGAAATCTCAAGTTCTCTTGGTGCCTACACGCACGCAATACAGTTTTCTCATCACCATGAATGATTCAGAAGGTGCTTGTTCAAATTTCTTCGTCGTGCAGAGCAGTGAAAATGACCTTACAATATACCAGTCGAAGAGCTGCATTCACTTTCAGAATCCCTCGCCACCGAGTTCAAACAAGCAAAGGAAGCCAGTTACATTGACGAGGCGATCGCTCTTGATCGCTCGGCATTGGAACTTTGCTCGTACTCAAAGCGATACGTCTCCTTGGCTTGGCTTGCAAACCATCTCAGTAGCCGTTACGATCAGCTAGAGGCAATGCAGGACCTCGAAGAGGCCATTGCTCTCGATCGAGAAGCACTCGACCTTCTCCCGCAAGGACACCCTATTCGGCTGGTGTCTTTGGACAATCTCACATATAATCTCTCCACTCGGTATGGGCGGCTCAGGACAACACAGGACCTTGACGAGGCCATTATCTTTACCCGAGAAGCCTTCGACCTTTCCCCCCAAGGTCACCCTAGTTGGATGAACAATCTTGCAATTCATCTCTCTACTCGATACAAGCGGCTTGGGAAAATGTAGGACCTCAACGAGGCTATTTTCCTCGGCCGAGAAATGCTCAACCTTCCTCCCCAAGTACACTCTGATCGGTCAATGTCTTTGAACAATCTCGCAGTTGATATCTTCACTCGGTACAAGCAGCTGGGGGAAATGCGGGACCTCGATGAGGCCATTGTCTTCGGACGAGAGGCACTTAAGCTTCGCCCGCAAGGGCACCCCGATCGATCAATGTCTTTGAACAACCTTGCACATGCTCTCTTCACTCGGTACAGTCAGCTCGGGACAGTGCAGGACCTTGACGAGACCATTGTTCTTGGTCGAGAAGCATTTGGCCTTTTGCCCCGAGGACATCCTGATCGACCTATGTCTTTGAGCAACCTTGCGGTTCGTCTCTTCGCTCGGTACAAACAACTTGGAACAATGCAAGATCTTGACGAGACCATTGTCTTGGGTCGAGAAGCACTCAACCTTGGCCCGCGAGGACACCCTGATCGGACGGTGTCTTTGTACAACCTTGCACTTCGTCTCTCCATTCGGTACGACAACCTCGGAAGAACGCAAGACCTTGATGAGGCCATCGCGCTCGGCCGGGAAGCCCTTGACCTTCGTCAGCAAGGACACCCTGATCGGTCGGAGTCTTTGAACAACCTCGCAGTTGATCTCTCTACCCGGTACAGCCAACTCGGGACAATACAGGACCTTGATGAAGCCATTGTCCTCCACCGGGAAGTGCTTCAACTTCGTCTGCAGGGACACCCGGGTCGGCCGGCGTCCTTGAACAACCTCGCCGTTTGTCTTTCCACTCGGTATGAGCAGCTCGGGGACAGACAGAACCTCGAGAACGCCATTGTCCTCAACCGAGAAGCACTTGACTTATGCCCGCAAGGACACCCTCTTCGATCCACTTCTTTGAGCAATCTTGCCTCTCGTCTCACTACTCGGTACAGCCAATTCGGGGCAATGGAGGACCTCGAGGTGGCCATTGCCCTCGATCGGGAAGCTCTCGACCTTCACCCGCAAGGACATCGGGATCGGCCGATGTCTTTGAACAACCTTGCAGCCGATCTCTTCGTTCGGTACAAGCAGCTTGGATCAATGCAAGACCTTAACGATGCCATTGTCCTTGACCGAGAAGCGCTTGACCTTCATCCGCAAGGGCATCCTGATCGGTCAATGTGTCTAGACAACCTCGCATCTCATCTCTCCGCTCGGTACCGGGAGCTTGGGACAATGCAAGACCTTGACGAGGCCATTGTCCTAGGCCGAGAAGCACTCCACCTTCGCCCACAAGGACACCCAAATCGCTCAATGTCTTTAAACAGCCTTGCTCTCTGTCTCTCCACTCGGTACAAGCAGCTCGGGGCAATACAGGACCTCGACGAGGCCATTGTCCTCGACCGAGAAGCACTCAGCCTTCGTTCACGAGGGCATCCTGAGCGTTCGATGTCTTTGAACAATCTCGCAGTCAATCTCTCTACTCGTTACGCCCATCTCGGGGCCATCCAAGACCTTGACGAGGCCATTATTCTCGATCGAGAAGCTCTCGACCTTCGCCTAAAAGGCCACCCTGATCGGTCAACGTCTTTGAACAATCTTGCGAGTTGTCTCTCCACTCGGTACAATCAGCTCGAGGCGGTGCAGGACCTCGATGAGGCCATTGTCCTCGGCCGAGAAGCACTTGCTCTTTTTCCACAAGGACATCCTGGTCGGTCGACGTCTTTGAACAACCTCGCACTTTATCTCTCCACTCGGTACACCCAACTTGGGACAATACAGGACCTTGAAGAAGCCATTATTCTCGATCGGGAAGCCCTCGACCTTCGGCCCAAAGGCCACTCTGGTCGGCCAGTGTCTTTGAACAACCTCGCAAATCGCCTCTCCGCTCGGTACAAGAAGCTCTTGAATGTGCAGGACTTCTATGAGGTCGTCGTCCTCCACCGAGAAGCACTTGACCTTCGTCCGCAAGGGCACCCCGATCGGTCAATGTCTTTGACCAACCTTGCAGCTTGCCTCTCTACTTGGTACGAGCAATCTGGGGACGCTCAGGCCCTCGACGGAGCCATTGCCTTCTGCAGAGAATCCCTTGACCTTCACTCCCATGAACATCCTGGTCGATCGCAATCGTTGGTCAACCTTGCAGCGTACCTCCATAAGCGGTTCATGCGATTGAAACAGTTAGAAGATAAGGAGGAAATGTTCCGACTCTACCCTCAACTCGTATATGGGACCCAATTTGTGTCCTCCGCTGATCTTTCCGCCGCTAGGGCATGGATCCGTGTGTCTGAACACTTCCAGCATCCTACATTACTTCTTGCATATGAAACGTCTCTTCGATTACTTACCCAACATTTAGCGACTCTGCCGTCGTTACCCCAGCATCTTGTCATCCTCAAAAAGCTTACGTCATCCCTCGCGGTGGACGCGTTCTCTGCTTGTCTTCGTAACTGCTCCCCTGCCAAGGCGGTCGAGCTTCTTGAACAGGGACGCGGTGTTTTTTGGAGTCAGCTCACTCGCCTCCGTTCCCCGCTTGACGATGTCATTGCATCTGGCTCAGCAGGAAAGAAATTAGCAGACGAGTTCACGCGGCTCGTCTCGCTTATTCGCAATGTCCTCAATTCCCCTGGCGCAGATCAACATGAACGCGTATACCACCACAATCTTGAAATGCAGAAGGTCGTGACCAATATTCGTGAGCTACCTGGTCTCTCTCGCTTTCTTCTCCCCTCCCTTTTCTCCGATCTTCGGCTCGCGGCCAACGGAGGTCCTATCATCATCGTCAGTGCTAGTCAGTATGGTTGTGACGTTCTCGTCGTCTTGCTCGACAAAGACCCTGTTCATATCCCACTGCAGCTCACACAAAAATGTGTTCGAGACCTGGCGAAAGAGTTCCATATCTTGACTGTGCGCGCAAAAAGGGACGACGTAACAAGAGAGCTCGCGTCCTTCTTACGCAAACTTTGGGACCAGGTCGTTTCGCCCATTGTTGATTTCCTCCAGACGACCCATCCAGTTCAACCGCGCATCTGGTGGTGTCCCACCGGCGAGTTCACTATGTTGCCATTACACGCTGCTGGTCCATATAGAAAGGGTCAACGCAATCTCCCTAATCTCTACATCTCGTCCTACACCCCAACGCTGACCGCCCTCATTCGTGCTAGACGGCCCAATCTGTCGAATTATCCAACTCTAGGAAAACGTTTCATTGCTATTGGTCAGGCCAAGGCCGCTGGCGAGAATGAACTCTTCTCCGTGGGTGCGGAATTGGTCAATATTGGACAGCGTGTCGGTGACCTCGCCACATTCACGCGCATAGAGGGAGAGGGGTCGTGCATTCCTAGGGTTGTTGAGGAGCTTGGCAAGAACGAATGGGTCCACCTTGCATGTCATGGTCTCCCAAATCAGACGCGACCGTTCGAGTCGGCATTCGCTCTCCACGACGGAGGTCTTACGATACAACACCTCATCGGGTGCGATCTGAAAAACCCGGAGTTTGCATACCTCTCTGCGTGCCACACGACGGTTGGATACGAAGACGGTCTTGACGAGGTGATCCACCTCGCGTCGGCGATGCAATTTATTGGGTTCCGTTCTGTAATTGGGACGATGGGGGCGGTGGACGATGGGGAAACGAACAAGATCGCGTCTACGTTCTATAAACATATGGTGGACGAGTCTGGTCGTCTGGATCATACCCGGGCTGCATTCGCGCTGAACCAGACGATGAAATTTGTGAAAGTACCACTCGATCAACGCATTCTTTATATTCACCTCGGTGCCTAGTTCTTGTATATCCTCGTTCGCTCTGTCGCATTGCGTTGCTCTTACTCGTTTGAAACTGCTATCGAATATGTTGCCCATCATGATTTCCGGCCTCATGCGCTTAGACTGAAGATTACCTTCTAGCTTGGTTCGTTAATGAAAGAGGTCTTCTCTGTCAGAGATGGTCGGAATAGCACTCGTTATATATAGAATCGCGTCAGAACGAGCCTTGCCAGTAGTGAAGGAGATGACGAAATCATTGCAAGACGAAGAACAAAATCCTCACATTGGTCGTAAAACAGAGGAGTTTCGTGTCCACTGCCGCCTCCAAACTTGGTTTACAATGACAAACGGCCACTTCGCACGGATTTTTCTTGTGCAGGAGCTGGCAGTGGACCTTCACTCAACTCAAGGGCATAACGTTGTCAATTGTCAATTGGACCTAGGACAGATCACCTCCATCATGAATCCGACACAAACTGATCCGCAATGGGCCCTCCATTATGACCCCATCGACCCCATGTGTTCCTCGCCTTCAGCTGGGCAGCATACATCACTTCCATTTCATAAACCGCAGTTCCAGAGTAAATCTACCATGTCCATCAGCCATAGTTCAATACAAACCCGAAGTCTGAAACGCTCAAACAATGACTGACCGTATAGCCGTCGTCGGGCGTTAGTCCATGCGTTGAATTCGAGCCCGCTTGCCAGATGAGGACCCCCGTGAGCCCACCGCTGACGACGGTTTCCTATCAGTTGTCGTACGTGACGACTTGGTTCTGGGATCCGAGGACGCCAAACTCTTCCAGCAACGCAGGCGGTGACTCTCGATCCAGACCTGGTCCCAACTCATGGCGCTTGTTTGTTGGGAAGATTGGTCCATGCGCAGGATCGTGAGCATCCAGGGAACATGTTTACAGAGGCATTTCCTCGTCTCATGTGTACTGTACATTCAAAGTGAGATCAAGAATCATTAGCGGCCTAGGAGTGGCATACCGGGTGGAGCTGCGTCACATCTATGAGCACGTGTCTTGAGGGTGAAACCAAATTGTCATGCACACAGACCAGCCACCGGATGGATCTTACCGATACTATGGTCATGAGCATAGCAACAAGGATAGCACTCAGGCTCATATTGGTACGACGAACGTTGACAGAAAGCGAAGGAAAACGGGTGGTTATCAGTCACTTCCCATTGGCGCTCGGGGTGTGGAGTGCTTCCTCGAAAGGACGATTGAAGACGATGTTTTGCCGCGGTCAAAAGCTGGTACCAAAATAGCGACACTGGGGGAGCCGTCAGAATGATTGCGGATACGTTGTAACTCCTCTGGTGCGCCCTCGCAAGTATGGTAGGTGCACTGGAACAGTGTCCCTGTATTGGTGTACATCAGGATAGGGACTTACTGGAATTTTGTAACAAGCCGACCAGTCGTCGAGACATTTTTCAACCAACATAGTAAACATCAACGCAAGTCCGAGGTTGGAGGCACCGCGGTGTCGCCGTCGTCCTCGTAAATTAGAAATCACCATCGCTTCGAGTTGCTGTTTGAACTCGAAGGCAGGTTTGTTTTAGAAAACACAAAAGACGACGCACGGCGACGGCGACGACGTTGACATATCGGTGTGCACAGTACATGGGATCGATAAAGATACAGAAACAACATCGCGCGCCAAGATGGGCGTGTTTGATGGGAACCGGACTCGGGTGGTTCCGTCCTGATATGTACATCTTTGTGCTGCGATCGCGCGTGTTGGTGTGACTGGTCTTCTCGGAGGACAACGTGGAGGACCGTCACCTGTGTGCCCCGCTGATAGTGGCATCTGGTAGTCGTGATGGATGAATGGAAAGTTCGATTTACGTGGTTCAGGTGAGGAATGCCTACACTGGCTCAACACCGGAATGTTTCATTCATTGAGTAATGTGAACAAACACGAAAAGACGACTCTACAGAGCCTTTTGCAGCAGCAGCAACGTTCTTCACGAGTGAGGTTTGGCTTTGTAACGATGCCAGCGCATGAGGGAACTTGAAGTAGTGACTCCGAAGTCCAGATGTAGCTTTGTTGTCATTGGTCCAACCAAGTGTTACAAAGCGACCACCATGTCCGTTGTTCGTCGACTCAAGCTTGCTCGACCCGTCCACCGTCAGTTTTCGACACTGCACACATCCAACCCAGCCAGACCACGACACCGCAATGTACCACCTCCAAGCTTTCTCCGCCGCCTTCACGTACGCGCGCTTTCCTACTCCTCCATCCCCCGCTTCGTAGCTCGCGCTTTCCGCGTTCCTATCGCTGGCGTTACAATCGGCGCAGGCGGGTTTGGCTATGCCAACTACAAATTTGAAGGTACGTCCATTCGTCTTTGCATCCGCACCCCGACGAACCCCGCCGCAGAGCTGCGCAAGCAGACAACCGGTTGGCTCTCCACCGTTCAAGACGCCGCAACGGATTTCATCGACTCGGCGTCTGACAGCATCAAGTCCGTCTCTGCTCGTGTGGCCGCTGTTAAACTGCCCGACATCGAGACACCCCAGTTCCTCAAGGACCTCTTCGCCTCGGAGGACTCCACGCGTCACGACCGCGATTCTTCCTCCCAAGACTCGGGAAACCCACGCAATAGATCCCCAGAGGAAAATGCAGCCATCGCAGCACTCGTTGCCGCAACATTGTCGGCCCCTTCCGATTCCACCCAAACCGACGACAACAGTTTCGACGCCAGGCAGAACGGTCTCATGCATCTCACCAAGAAGCTCATTGAGATAAGAACAATGCTTCTCGGTATTGACCAGAGCGACAGCCTCAAACTGCCCAGTATCGTCGTCATTGGCAGCCAGAGCTCAGGCAAAAGCTCCGTTCTCGAGGCCATCGTCGGTCACGAGTTTCTCCCAAAGTCAGCCATCTTTTTCGTCCTTGTCACCTCTACTCACAATTCGATCGTAGGGGTAATAACATGGTGACAAGGCGTCCAATTGAACTCACTCTCATCCATACTCCCCCGAGGGCAAACGGCGAGATACCCGAAGAATATGGCGAGTTCCCAGCGCTCGGTCTCGGTAAAATCACCAACTTTACCCAGATACAACAGACCCTCACCGACTTGAATCTCGCCGTATCCTCTTCCGAGGCCGTGTCAAACGAACCTATTGACCTCCGCATATATAGCCCTCATGTCCCAGACCTCACCCTCATCGACTTGCCCGGCTACATCCAGATTGCCTCCATGGACCAGCCAGATTCTCTCAGAGACAAGATCGCCAACTTATGTGAAAAGTACATCCGTGAGCCAAACATCATCCTCGCTGTCTGTGCCGCAGACGTGGACCTTGCAAACTCCCCCGCTCTCCGCGCCAGTCGCAAAGTTGACCCCTTGGGTTTGCGCACTATCGGCGTAGTTACAAAGATGGACCTTGTCCCTCCCGAGCAAGGCGTGATCATCCTTGAAGGGAACCGTTACCCACTACATCTCGGTTACGTCGGCGTCGTCGCCAAATCAGCTGGGAAAAAGTCCTCTTCTCTTCCAAGCGGCGCCCTCGTCAAACGGAACGAAGAAGATTACTTCAACACCCACAGAGAATACTTCGGCGTATCTTCTTCCTTGATGGTAGGCACCGACACCCTCCGGCGCCGTCTCATGGAAGTTCTAGAATCAAGCATGGCCTCTTCCCTCCATGGCATCACTAATGCAGTTCAACTCGAGCTCGAAGAAGCCACCTATCAATTCAAAGTCCAATACAACGACAGGCGTATAACGGCCGAGTCCTATGTTGCCGAAACCGTGGATGCCCTCAAGGCACGCTTCAAAGACCTATCCTCCCAATTTCGCAAACCCGAAGTGCGCGTCAAACTCAAAGCCATGCTTGACGACAGGGTCATGGACGTGCTCGAGCAGTTATACTGGCTCGACAAACGTGCGCCCGAACTGGGCGCGCTTGGCTCCGATCCCAAGGTGAAAGCCGGCGACATCGATACGTACTGGCGACACAAACTCGAGGCGGCTTCGTCCCTCCTCACGAAATCAGGGGTCGGGCGGGATTCGACACTTCTTGTCGCCGACGGGTTGAGAGCGTTGATCGACTCGATTGCGGTCGGAGAACCATTCAACCATCATCCCCGTGCGACGGAGCGACTCGTGCAATTTTCACACATGATCCTGAGGGACCGGATTGGGTTGACGTCGGACCAGGTGGAGAACTGTATCAAGCCGTTCAAGTATGAAGTCGACGTGGACGAACGGGAGTGGGAGCAGGGACGTGGACGTGCGGTGGACTTGTTCGAGAAGGAAGTTGCTATGTGTGAGACCAAGCTCAAGGAGATTAGGAAGAAAGTGGGAGGGAGTAGACGGCTGAAGGGGTTGATGGACTATGCGAAAGAGCTGGAGGACCGGACACAGGAGAGAAAGAACAAGCGGATGGCTGGCGAGGAGGAACCGCCTGCCGAGGAGCCCGAGTCGTATCGATATCCCCCTGCACAGATCTTGGACGGTGAGATGCACGTCGGGTGCTCGCGAATTCATGTTGACACGTTAACAGCACGGCATGCGATGATGTACAGTGACAGGTTGTCCACATTGAAGCTGCGTCTTGCAGCTCTCAAGTCAAGGCGCTGTAAAAGCGGCCCTGAGAGCGATGTGCTGTGTCCCGAAATCTTCCTCAATGTCGTAGCGGACAAGCTGGCTTATACGTCGACTATGTTCATCAATATCGAGCTTCTCGACCATTTCTTTTACCAGGTCAGTCCCTTGTCATGTATAAGAAAACCGACCACTGAATTCTTTGGTAGTTCCCAAGAGAGATTGATTCGCGGTTGATCTACGACTTGGACCGCAACGAAATCGTGCAGTTTGCGCGGGAGAACCCGGTGATACGACGCCACCTAGAACTTCAAGAGCGGAAAGACAAGCTCGAAGAGGTGAGTATGCCCATCGCTTCCTTGTTCGTGTGCTTACGTGTGAGCATTAGGTGATGAAGCAGCTCAATAGCCTCTCGACGCTCCGACAAGATTCCCAGCCAACAACAAGACGTCAGCGTGGGTTATTCGGAGGGATGTTTTGATTCCGTTTTCCCATGTTGTTTCATATTCAAACGCATTGACGATGTTCATTTTTCGAGTGCTTTCCCACCTCACTTGCTTAAAGTTATATCTTCGGGAACATTACAAGACTTGGGTTGTATAATGAAATATAAATCGCCACTCTAGATGAACAGGAGTGAATCCACTGGCGGATATAAGTACATGCACCCGAGCATGTGCACGCCCGTACGGTAAAACCTAGAGCTTGGCCTTGGCCTTCGCAGTCTGTCCGACTGGCATCAGTGGTGCAGCGAGAGCGCGATACAGCACCTGACTCACCCCGAGCACCCCGCCGAGTTTGGTTGCCAGCATGAGGTTGCCTTTCGTCCTGAGTTTGCCCGCCATGAACGCCTTTTGGCCGTCCATCTGTTCGAAAGAGGGGCACGTCAGACTCATGTCTCACAGACTGAATCAAACCCGACGCCAACGCGGGGAAGCAAAGACAAAGTAGGGACGCACCTTGCCAGACGCGAGCTGCTCAAACGTGTCGTCGCTCATCACGAGCGTCACCCCCGGCTTTGCAGGCGAGGGCGCAGGCCCGGCATAAATCGTCCCCTTGTCCTTGAGGTCGATCGTCCATACGGCTTCCTTTTTGTCGGCGTTGGTGATGCGGAGCTCAAAGATGGCGCTGGTCTGCGCGCGACGGGATGTCAGAAGGGCTGCGCAGTTATGACGATGGTGGACCGAGAGAGGTTACCTTTTTCATTTGGGCGGCGCGTTCGGCGTCTGTGAAACCGCTAAAGACGGCGTTGAGTTGAGTGAGGATCTCGGACGCCTGGGGAGGGTTAAGTAGGGGCAAGAGAGGACGCCAAAGGAGTTACCTTGAAGCCTTCTACTTTGAGGTCGGACATGGTAGGGAGAACAACTTCGGGACAATACTTGCTTGCGCGGGGCCTTTTTCAATCTCGGGACGGAATGCACATGATAAAGACAGGACGCGGACGCTGTAAGTACATATATGTAAACACTAGACCTCGTAAGCCCAACTTGGTGCTAGTAGCTACACTAGAATAACTTGCTGTCGTACCAAGCATGTTCTAGTCGGACCGCTTCCTTGATCGACTCGGCACGTCGCCAACCGTGCCCTTCTCCCTCAAAAAGGCGATATTGCACTTTATCCGCACCACCATGCTCTTTGATCGTGTTCACGATTTTCTCCGCTTGCTCTGGAAGCACAACTTTGTCTTCTACCCCTTGGAGCACCTGGGCCAACGCGTTGAAGTCCAGGGGCGTTGCATGAAGAACAAGAAATACTCACCAAGAGTGGTGTCACGATCTTATTCGCATGATTCACGGGGCTACGCGCCGCATACACCTCAGGGACTTCCTGTGGCGTCCCGCCCAGCAGCTTGTCCATATATCGCAGCTCGAACTTGTGTGTGAACTTGGCAAGCGATACGAGATCGGAAATGCCAAAGGAGGACGTGGCGGCCTTGAAAAACCCAGGTTCTCGCGTGATCGAGATCGCGGCCAACGTCGTGAAGCCCCCCGCGGAACCACCCCGGATGGCAACGCGAGCGCCATCGATGAGCGAATAAGGAGCAGCTGCGAGTAGTTTGGGGGCATCTTGGCAGTCTTGGATGTCTACAATACCCCAGTTTCCAGCAAGGCGGGATCTGAAACCAGATAACTTAGAGCGCGGACAAATGGCCCGAGAAAACTCTCACATGTACTCCCGACCATACCCTGAAGAACCGCCATAGTTGACGTCCAACCTTGAGGAGAAGCCTTAGTTCGTATGAGACGACTAGGTCTGTCGTGTCGTGCTTACCAGGCATACCCGCGACTCGTAAAGTACAGCTTTTCCCAATCGAGCACTTGTGTTTCCATGCTGGTAGGGCCGCCATGTACATGGACAATGCAAGGGGGCTTCTCACCAGGGATACTGGACCCCGAATAGCTGGAGTTCTTTGGTGCATAGTATACCACGTACAAGGGTTTCTTGTCTCTGTACAACGTGATAGGCCGAGGAGGAGAAATGTACGCTTCGTTACCCCCCACCGCAGACTGCGGGGCGCTTGACTTGAGAACTTGGTACGACGGCGCAAACGACGGACCAGAAAAAGTGCACGAGAGGATACCGCCTGGAGCGTCGCTTTTCCTCGCTTTGAAGACGATCGACGTCCCGCCTACCTGGTTAACGCGGTTGACAAGCGAGAATGGGAAGTCATGGATCTCCACGATGTGCTTATCGTTGGAGAGACCGATGATGTACAGGACATTCCGTCCGTCGCGAAAAGCAACGAACGCGGCAAATTTGTCATTGCCACCCTTGGGGTCGTCGAGGAGCGCATACGGGAAATTGCCGAGATTCCACGCTGGCGAACCAAAGTCTTCCTTGATAGACGTGGGAATGGCGAGCTGAGCGGAACCCGTCAGGGTCGAGTAGGTGAACGGATTCTGGTAGCCATTCAGTTCGTCTGAGGTGAACACCAACGTGGTGTCGGACGCCCACAAAGGGTAGTTGACGGACTTGGTGAGCTGCTCGCCAGCAACGCGCGTCGTGTTCAGGACGACGATCGTGTCCTCCTGGACCACTACGTCGGCAACCTTGATCAACGAGCCTTCCCAAGGCATGTCTGGGTGGTACCACTCCTGCCAGGCGATCTTGGTACCCGAAGGATTGAACACGGGAGCCGCATAGAAATCGGCGCCGACGACGAGGGGGAACACTGCTTTCCGAGTCGTGTTTACGACGGTGAGGGTCGTGACAACCGTTTGGGGGGTATCCACGGTGTGATCTTCGAGGACCGATACAAGAAGATCATGACGGACGGGGTGAACGACAAAGTCGGCGTATCTGTATTCTTTCTTTTCTAGTACATTCCATCCACGGGGTCAGTTTGGACCAAACGTGCAGATCAATCATGATCACCTGGTGTGACTGGCTCGGGTGTCTGCGCCATCGCCTCGATCGAGTACACGCGGTTGTCGACGGCGTTGGAGAAGTACACGGTGCCTCCATACGCGATCGCTGCAGCACCTCCATACTCTTGAACGCTTGTACGTGCATTGTACGGAGATGGTAAGACATCCTTTCCTGCAATCGTGGACACGATTACATTACGAGCGTTATCTTCTGGACGCCCTTCAATGTGGTATATCTTGTCGTTCGTGGGATCGACAAAGAGATCGGAAAAGGAGATACTCTAGAGCCAGCTCGGGTTACTAAGGTGTTCTTACGAGGCGTCAACGAGCTGGACTCACGCCCTGCACGATGGACTCTGGAGTAATTGTCGATTCCCATTTTCCATAGGGTGCAGTCTGCGACATCGTCGTGTCACTGGTGGTGCAGAGTGATTGAGTTGGATTCCGTATCGTGGCGATGATCACTGGTTACAGAGTACACGGACGAATGACATATCGATCCGGTATCTAGAGAACTAGCACTTCTACACGGCTCGCTAACTATAGGTGTGGTCCTACTTTCTACTACTAAAACTTGGCCTTGTGACACGTTCGATCGTGTGATTCTTTTATGTAATATCGTGATACGGATAAATTATCTGCGGCGAGTTATCAAGGACAACCCAACAACAAACATAAGAGGATATATATGGTTATAGAATTAAGCACCGAGATGAATATATACTTCACAGATTCCATGGTCTGGTTCAGCGCGAATGCGGCCCAGGCATGATCCAGACGACCAGACCCATCCATAATGTGTTTATAGAACGCCGATGGGATCGTGTTTGTCTCCCCATCGTCCCAATTACAGAACGGAACCCAATAAATTGCATCACCGACGCGAGGTGGATCACCTCGTCAAGACTGTCTTCGTATCCGATCGTCGTGTGGCACAGAGAGATACGCAAATTCCGGGGTTTATCAATTCGTACCCGATGAAGTGTTACATCGTAGGATGTCCTTCGTGGAGAGCGAATGCCGACTCGAACGGTCGCGTCTGATTTGGGAGACCATGGCATCCAAGGTGGACCCATTCGTTCTTGCCAAGCTCCTCAACAACCCTAGAAGTGCACGACCCTTCTCCCTCTACGTGCGTGAATACGGCGAGGTCACCGACACGTTGACCAATATTGACCAATTCCGCGTCCATGGAGAAGAGTTCATTCTCGCCAGCTTGACCAATAGCAATGAAATGTTTCCCTCAAGTCGGAGAATTCGACGGATCGGATCGTCTAGCACGAATGAGAGCGGCCAGCGTTGGGGTGTAGGATGAGATGTAGAGATCAGGGAGATTAATATGTTGACCCTTCCTGTATGGACCAGCAGCGAGTGATGGCAACATAGTGAGCTTGCTGGTGGGACACCACTAGATGCGCAATTGAAATGGATGGGTTGTCTAGAGGAAATCAACAATGAGCGAAACGACCTTATCCCAGAGTTTGCGTAAGAAGAGCGCGAGCTCTCTTGTTACGTCGTCCCTTGTTGCGCGCATTTACCCGCGGGTTGGAGGTGAGGCAGGTGGAGTGAACGGTCGAACAGGCAGGGGACAACAGCAACGAAACGAAGAGGGTGAGAGGCGAGCCATTTGGCTCAAAATGACATGGAAGGGGTGGGAAACGAGCGATCTGGCTCGAAACAACATGGAGGGGTGAGACACGACCCGTCGGGCTTGAAATCATGCAGAGGGGGTGGGAGGCATTGATCTGGTTCGAAACGACATGAAGGGCATGGGGATGTGAGGGGCCCAGCGCGAAACAACATGGAGGTGGCGAGACATGAGACATTGGGCTCGAAATCACAAAGGGAGCTCGGAATGAGCAGTCGGGCTCAGAATGTCATGGGGTGAGAGGGGAGCCGTTGGGCTTGAAACGACACAAAGGGGGTGGGGATACGAGCGATCCAGTGCGAAACAACATGCAGGGAGCGAAACACGAGCCATTGGGCTCGAAATCACACGGGGGCGGGAACCGAGCGATCGGGCTTGAAATGATATGGCAGCGCGAGAGACGAGCCGTTAGGCTCGAGACGACACGAAGGGGGTGGGGATATGAGCGATCCGGCGTGAAGCAACACGGAGGAGGCGAGACACGAGCCGTTGGGCTCGAAATCACGGAGGGGGTATAAAGCGAGCAATTGGGCTCCGAGAATGACACGGTATTAGGCAAGAGATGAGCTGAGGTAGATGTGGGGGACGAGCCGTGGCTCTCCAGAGGACACAATTGAGGTGCGAGACGAACCACGGCTCTCAAATAGACACGGCTGGGATGGGGGGACGAGCGGTTGTGCTCCGGAGGGTACGGTTGGGGTGAGAAACAAGTGTTCGGGAACGAGTGGTTGCCAGTGTTCCTGGACCCAAAGTGGTCCAGGTCTCAGTTTGGGGGAGCACACTGTTATGGAAAGCCGGACAACCGCGCTCAATTTGAAATTTGAATTCACCGATTTCGATACTCCATTTGGAAATCGTCGGTGCTGGGACTCCGGTCACCGCATAGCGAAATGTCAGATGGTCGGAATGTGC
>JBBPMO010000713.1:0-18176 GCA_038090315.1 Xanthoconium stramineum | reverse complement strand
TCACCGTGCATAAGGGAGCAGCGAGGTGTGGCGTTTCAGCGATACATGCAGTGCAGATGCGTTGCAGCTTCGTACTTTCAAAGGCAAGATACCCGACTGAGGCTACATCTCGGCGCTCAACTCCACAGCGATTTCTGTGGTGGTCCTAGAAGTTAGTTGAAACAGCAACCGTCTTCCAATGGTGGCAGTCTGCACTGTAACATCGTGTCAGTTCGCTCAATCAGCATTTTGATCAAGTCAGATTTGCTTTCTTGCGGCCCCCTAGCCGACTGGATCTCAGCCCGATCGAGCTTTACTCTCAAGAGTCGCTACAGAGACGTTCGCGCGCCAAGATCGCACCTGCACAAAGCATGAAGGATGAAGCAGATTTTCTGTCCAGGGATGATTACGATGGGGACCTGACCAACAAAAGACAAGATACAATCACAGGCACGGACCCCGTCTAAAGTAGTGACCACAGTAAATAGAAATACGTACGCAAAGTTGCATGATAGTCGTCAGGATAGATGTGATGGCCGTAAATTCTACATGACTACGCAACACGAGTTTTGCTGAACGATATTCGTTAGTTAAAAATGAGCAGCGAAAGAGACCAGGGACAAACCTTCTTCGCCGTCTTATAGAACATCTTGGTCTGCGAGGACAATGCATTGGAGCGCTCAACTAAATTGTCTAGCTTCTCTCCCCGCTGAAGGACAGACTCGATCGTCTTGTGCTGGAAGACGGGCGTCAATTGGCTTGACGTCGAGGTTCACTGATCTGGGCGTACCAGCACGATCTTTGTCTCATCTAACTCCTGTTGGACTCTCATGATGGTATCCGCTTGCCGAGGGTCCTGATACTTGGTAAGGTATGTCTGGATGTCGGGGAACGAGATTGCCGAGGGGTTGGAAAAGGTGGATTGGGGGACTTTGGCAATGAATTCATCCAAAATCTTGGTCAAGAGAGAGAATGCGGGCCGAACGGGGTACTCTTGGTCGGTTATAATGACGGCTGCAACACAGCATGACACGTAGCCAGCGAACGTGAGTCAGGATAGACGAAAGCTGGCGGCTGGCTGACCTGCGAGCTGTTCTGCCCCACCGCGGTTGTATACATGGGCCGTATGGTTGTTCTCTTGCACGCTCTGACGTTGACCCTGTGCGGTTCTGTCGACTACGGTCTTGGTGAAGAACGTCAAGAACTCGCTGATGGAACCTCTCTGGTAGAAAGAAAAGCTCGAGACGTCCGACGCCGTGCTGAGAACCGTGCTCGTTGATCCGGGGGGTGCAAGAACGATGGAAATTGAAAAGATCTTCATGGTGGTTGGAGACAGAGCTTGGTAATATGAGACGTAAAGAATCCGCGCGTGGACTGCAACCACCAAATGCAGCACCAGACATGTCTTTGGCTGCGGTTGCTCTCTGGATAGCCTTGCTCTGGCTCGTCGTACACGCCGTGAAATATGCCCGCAGTCGACAAAAGTTCATTCTGCCGTTCTCACAAAACCGCAGCCCGACCATCGAGGTCACAGTCAAGCACTTGAACATACGTCTCAAGACAGTTGCCCTTAATGGCCTCCACGACGAGCTCTCTACCCAGCTGTCTCCAAACAAGTCTCGGACATTGAGGCAGATTCTCCTCCGATTGTATGATCTGGGCAGCGGTGTCGCTGTCGTCGGGATGCTGCTTGGGTTCTGCCTGCTGCTCCTCACTGTCATGTCCTTGTCTTCAGAACTCTTGCACACAGGACACGACGTTCTCCACAGTGCAAGCACAGTCACGAAGCGGGGGCTAGATGATGCTGGACAGATGGCACCTGCGTACAGGATCAACCCAATTGTAAGCCTTCCATCGAGCGTCCGAGGTGGTTCAACAACGCGCTCAGCTCAATTTCATTAGATACCAGGGGTGACTGTTCCTCTCAGCCATCTCCCCTTGATCCTCGCGGCGCTGACAATCAGCCAAATCGTCCACGAAGCCGGGCACGCCATCACCGCAGCGCTGTAGGTCAGGTTCCAATGTTCAGGAGAGCGAGACATTGACACTTCACTCAGCCATCACATACCGATGCTTTCTTGTGGGGTTGCCATCACGTTTCTCTTGCCATCCGCGTTCGTCACTCTCCCTGCTGCCCGGCTGGAGCGATTGCCCCCTCGCGACTGCTTGCAAATCGCATCCAGCGGGTGTTTCCACAACTTTATGCTCTTGTGCTTGTTGTTCTCCGCAGCCTGGTTAAATGCAGGCTTATTGCCCACTTGGATTTTCTTTGAGGATATTTCTGCCATGGGAAAGGTCGTATTTGACGTCGACTACGTTAGTGCACCCTCTTTCTTATCGGTTCATATATTGAGAAGCCATAGGACTCGCCGTTGGCGATATACCTACCTGTTGGTAAATTGATCACCAAGATAGATGATACCTCAATGGCTTCTGCGTCTTCGGACGATCCATGGGATCGCTATCTCTTTTCTCCATCATCCGACTCTCTTCAAGGATGGTGTACCGACAAATCTCTTTTGAATCAAACATCAGGTGAGTAGGCCAAACACCTTGTCGGATTCTCTCGTTGTTTCTCATCCACAAAAGCCCTTGCATGCGCCGGAATAGGTTCATACTCCTGTTTCGTATCAAAAGTGGATGAAAGAGAACAGTACGAACTCGATCCCCTTTTAATATTCACTGCCAACCTGCCACGCTGCAACTCCTCCACTGAATGCTCGTCGTCTTCGTCCTGTGTGGCACCCCGTCGTGATCAGCAGCTCGTACGAATCTCAGTCCTGATAAACTATGGCGCATCGAGCTCAGAGCGTACAATCGTTTGGAAGGGTCCGAAGAAAGAAATCTGGGAACAAGGTACGCAGAAGCCGCCAAACCGTCACGAATACGCTGAGACAACCACTCCCTTAGTACAAGTTGGCAACTTGCGCGCCCGGTTTTCCCTTCGAGCGTTATACAAGCTTTCAAAACTCACTTCCGCTTTCTTCGAGTACGTGGGGTCGTTGTGAATTTCTGCACGGGGCAATTGACGAGACTTCGCCACAGGTATATGAAGATTGCGAATCTATCACTCTATCTCGTCAACATGCTTCCAATCGCCGCGTTAGACGGGCATCAATCACTCGTTGCGTTATTGCATGTCTTTTTCCGTCGGGTTAGTGATGGCGTGGAGAGTATCGACCTCGAGGCTTTCGACAGCTCAACGCGAGTAAGGCGGGAGGGGAATATGCAAAGAGCATGCAGTACGCTTCTAAGTCACTTAGCACTCCTCTTGATAGCGTTGTGTGGACTCCTGGGTATCATCAATTGGGCGAAGAAATGATTTGACCTCATTCCGTGCATCGCATCAGTCAGACAACGTTGTAGGTCCACGTTAAACGTGGTAGCTAGTATTCAAGAACCACAAGTCCAAGAGTCGGTGTGAAGGTGAAACGTTACAGCGCAAATTTGGTCAAGTCTCTGTTGCATGGCGCGGCTCGTGCATGCAGTGCATAGGCATACAAACATGTGCGTGATCTGTGCGCCGCTGCGCGTTGAGGTCCTCTACCTCCTCACGTGCTCCCCTCATCCTGAACCGTAAAGAAAAGCCACACAGTAATTTACTTCTTCTTTGGCGGCTCAGACAAGTCCACGACGGTCAAGCCTGGAAAGTGCAACATCCGTCACCCGCAGTCCCGGAAACGCAACGCGCGAGCGCAGACGCACCTGGTGGCAGGCTCTGCTTGAGCTTCTCAGCCTTGTCTGGGTCGTCGAGGGAGAGGGTGTAAAGGTATCTCGAGCACCGGACTTTGAACTTGGTCTTGGCCTTGCCGCCAGGCGTTTTGGCAGCGACCTTTTTTATCCGGGCCTCTGTAGATAGGCGAGGGGGAAGGATGTGGTGTGCGCGGGACATGCACAAGGATCGAATGAGTGGTGCTCCGCAGACCAAGAACGGACTTGAAGACTTACGCGTAGCGTCCTTCCGCGTCGCAATCTCGATAAGTTGTTTGATATCACGGACTTCCTTGGGCTGCGTACAACATCAGGATGCGTCGGACGAGTTGTATAGCGATGTTCCGTACCATGGCGAACGAGGTTTGGAGGTTTCCAGTGTCCCATCTTCGGCAGTACTTGCCTTGATGGGTGGGTCGGTGGCTGAACTCTAAACTACTAGTTTTTCGGGAAATTCCGGGACAAGTGGTCCCTAGAGCCAGCCTTTGGATACAAACCCACTCGAATATTAATCGATCATTATCACACTTTTTTCAAACCAGCCAAAGTTCCCTACGCAGTTACCACAAACGCTGCAGAACCTATAGATCCCAGTGTAAAACCGCCAGATACCGTCTCTGCAACCCCGCTCGTAAATACCGCCGTTACACCAGTTCCCTGAAAGCCCAACACCTCCCAACTGACAGTCTGGTTCACATAATTCGTGTTGGCCGCAAGCACGAGGGTTGACTCTCCTTCTGCTACCCACGTTGCGACGGAAGCTCCCCCGACGACGTACGCGGTGCGCACCGACGCGGGATTGAACAAGCATGAGGTGATACTGGGGAGGCTCAGTGCGAACGCTGACGCAGAGGCTTTGATGTCTGCCGTAGTCGGGTCGTTCCACGGAACAACACCCAGCGCACCGTGGTTGATACCCAAGAAGCTCTGCACTACCCACTCTTCACCCGTCGGTGTGCGCGGCCAGTATCTAGACACACCTATTCAACAAACGGCCACGGTCGACACCAAGAGGACACTCACTGTGACTCACCAAACGCTTGGGGAACGGTCCACACGGCCTTGGCACGCTCCCAACTCATCACTTCCAACCGATTCTTGAAGCTCGTTACGCGATCGCTCACGTCAAGGTACGTCCCGATACCGCTGTTCGCAGGGACGTTTCCAGCACCATAGTACGTGGAGTTCGGCGGCACGGAAGCCGTATCATCCGCAGCGATGCTCACGCAGTTGTCGCAACCGCAGTCACCATAGTCTATCGTGCAAGGCGTGTCCCACTCGCTGGACCAGGTGACGTTATTTCCGATCATGTAGACGTCTTGCATGACGATGTCTGTGCCGGCTGTATACGAAGACCAGTAGTAATCTTGACAGTTGAGGACCAGACTGACGGGGTGATAACCGTCCAGGCTATAGATGAGGTCGTAGGCGGTAGTAGTGGCATCGAGAGGGTCTGATGTGCCATCAGGTTCGTCCGCAGTGTACCAAAGGAGGAGGTTAGGACTGTTTTTGATCATGTTGACTTGCTCGGTGACCGAGGTGGAGTTCATGTAGGTGTGACGCATGTCGTACACGAGGTATAGCCCGACCTCTTGCATCCTGTCAATGACCTCACTCAGCGCAGTCAAGTTGTCGAACGAAGGAATCGGGTGTATCTGCTCTTGTGTCAACTTCAGATTCTGCTGGAAAATGTGAACTTACGATCGTGAAACTGTACGCATGTGTGAGCATCGACGTATGAGAATCGGATGGATGAAACTCACCCCTGTTCTTTCAGTTCGTTGATGACAGAAAGGTTCGATGTCAAGTAGCCCCCAAAGTTTGTATAAAACCCAATGGGGAACACCGGCTCGTAGGCTCCGCCGCTTCCAGTAGCAGGTCGAGCCAGTAACGCACCCGTTCGAAGGTCCATCTTGGTCACTGACCCGTTCGTCGGGTTAGGCAACACGGACAACGCCGCCGCCGTCGAAAACGTTTGCGATGTAGCTGCATACGTCGCTTCGCAGGAGATGTTGTACGCCGTCATCTGCGGCGTGATGCCCTCCAGGCTGAACGACAGCTCGTATGCGGTTGCGTTCAGCGGCACGGACCCAGTCGCGAGGGTTTGACCATTCAAGCTGACCATCACGTCGAGCGTAGTGTCATCGCAAGAAAGTTGAATGGGCTCGGCGTTGGCGATCTCGTAGTATACAACTGGCGCATCAATGAGGATGCCTGCAGGTGATGAGACGTCTTCTGCAAGGTAGGGCCGGATGGCGGGTGCACACCGGAGAGCGAGGAGGGATTGGGAAGACGCGGAAGGAAGTGGGAAGTTGCCTCCAGGCTTGGAGGGCTTCTGGGAGGACATGTAGTGTTTCCCACACCTGATATTTTACGACAACAAAGGGGCGTCAGCGTCGTGGAGTGCGTCTTCGAGGATGGCGTACCATGTTTGTGCAAGAGTTCCAGTGAGGAGGTATGAACCGAGGATGCTAGCGAGAGCGACTCGACGCATGGCGACAACGACAGAGGCACGGTTCCTCTGAGAGGACCACAGGAGCACCTGTAAGAGAGAGCTGGTTGTTGGGGGATGACAATATATCGGCCCTTCTGAGGAACGCCATGTGGAGCCACAGCGACTGTCGGTTGGCCGCTGCACCTGCTCGGGAGAACTGAATGACACACTTCGGCTCGCTGAAGCTCCGCGTTACGATACCGACCAAACGCCATGATGACCGGTCACCGTTTCAGTTTCAAGTGTTGTACTTCCAAAAGGTTGCACCCGCGGTAGAGCACGGGTGAACCCAGCAATTTACAAAGCATCCTGGTGAAGCATATTGGAGAGGACGTGGCACTTCCACGTACAGGAGCGCAGGATGACGCACAGAAGACGCAACAAAACGCCCCTGTGAGGAACTCCGCTCTATACGTGCGCACAGATCATATGGGTGAACCACGGTCCCGAACAGAGGTCCCGATACGGCAGGCGAGTGTCCGTTGTAGCGTCCAGGCTGAGGGCGGAGGAGAGTCAGTAGCCAACCAGCGGACGTCGCGCTACTGTGCAAAGGGGGGATCCACATTGACGCAGACGAGAGCACGGGGCGGCACAAGGGAGAAGCGATCGCCATCGATCGATCGAGTGGGGTCACACAGGCTCCTTGCTCCGGCACGCTCCGGCACAGCAGAGGTTCCTGTCCCGAGACACGATCGAATCAGAAGATATCAGACAAGGGATGTACCAGAAACACAAAAATGCGGCCGATCAACTCTCGGATATCGTTGGCCAAGAGCGGAATAAAGAACAAAGGCTACAAGCAGATTACAAGACCTAATAATTACATGACGTGGCAAGTAAGGAAACAAAATGGGCAGTGGTATCTCAAAGAAACATCAAAGTGGTAGATTTTGATCGTCATGACGGCTTGAGCCTGCGCGGGGACCCAACAGACGATGCTCCGGATGGGCTGGCAGCATCACTGATCACAGAAGACGCCGGTCTATTAATACGACTGCGAAGCCGTTCCACCTCGCGCTCTAGGCTATATGCAACCGTTAACATCGGTGATCGTATGAGATGCGTAACTAACATACGTCAAAGTGGTCTGCTTGGCCTCTGCAGCATGCAGTTCAAGTCGACGATTGGCACGAAGCAATTCGTTTTCGGAAGATTGCTGTCTTGTCGTTCAGCGGGGAGACTAACGGAAGTAGAAACGACCAACCGTTTCGTCAAGTCTCTCACGAAGGGACTGAATCTGGGACTCGTAAGCTTTCCTGTCCTCTTCGAGCTTCAAACGATGCCGCTCGCTCTCATGGAGTTGCAGCTGGATGTCTCTGACTGCCTTGTCGGAACGAAGGGGGGTGCTCTGCCTCCTGTCATTGGTAGCTTGGTTAAGTTGAGTAGTAAGTTCTTCGACACGGGCTTGCAACTGGCGGGTGATCGCATTCGGCTGAGGGGCACTCGCATACGATCTCGTCTCCAAGTCCACGATCCGCACATTGAAGTCCTTGACTTGCTTCTCCAAATGAGCCTGCCAGGGGGTTGAGGGAAGCGTATCTCGAGTGAGGAAAGGTGTACATACGTTCTTCCTGTCCAGTTCCGTATTCTCAATGCGAATCTTGTCGAGCTCCACTTGGCTTTCCGCAGCGTGGGCTTCTGCGGCTTTCATACGGCCAAACGCCATAGAGACGCGATCCTCTTGCTCTTCCAGAGAGCGTTCGAGATCCTGCTTCTCGAGCTGGAGTTTCTGCAGCTCTCGATCCGAAGTTACTTTGGTGGCGTCAATGTGGTCGAGCTTGATGCCCTCCAGTTCTGCCTGTAGTGCGCGCCTCGCTTTCTGGAGCATCGCGCGGTCGGCCTCAGCGTCGTTCAGAACGCTCCTAAGTTCGCGGACTTGAGAGTGGAGAGAAACGATTTGGGATTGTTGATCAGACTGCACCGCAGTTGAGGTCTCGTACGCCTTCGTCAAGTCAGCGATCTTGGTGTCCATGCGTTCTTTCTCCCTCTTCCATCCGCTGCCGTTGTAAACTTCTTCGTCGAAACGTAACTGCAGTTCGTCGTAGTCTGAATGAATCTTGCGGTTATCCTCACGAAGCCGGGTCATGGTGTCACGTTGAGACTGAAGCTCTGGATGACGTTTAGGATCTGAACGAGGAGAAGAAGCGAATAAACTATACCTTCACTGAGTTGCGCAAGTTCAGCTGCGGACGGATGAGCATCTTATTGTATGAATACAAGAGGGACGTGTACCTTGGTACTTCTTTCGAGTCTGATCGCCGGCAAAGTCACGCTCGGCAAGGTCCTTTTGATGCTGAAGACGTTCGTCTTGAAGTTGTTGGGCTAGACGTCGCCTATGGATACCAAGCTCAGAGGACTCTCGATCTTCTTCTTCAATCTGTTGTTCGAGTTCTTGGAGTTTGTGTTCCGTAGTCTGCAACCTCTCTTCGATCGCCTTCTTCTCCGCAACAAGGTCGAGATGAGTTTTCTCCAAGTCAGTGAACGCACGGCGGGCTATCCAGAGTTAGCGCGTACGATAGAAGGGGTACTTCTGCTCACTGAATATCTCTGCCTGTTCTGCCTTCCCTTGCGCAACCTCGGCGTCTGAAAGCCTTGCATTGGTCATCGTAGTCTTTTGTTTGTACGATTCGATAGCCTGTTGTAATTCTACGCATCCGGATTAGCCAACGTAGGTGCTAGGATTGGCAGAATAACGCACCAGATTGCATTGCGATGGCAGCGGCGGAAGTGATCTGAAGTTCTTGGAACTGAGCCTGAAGCTCTCGGTGTGCGTCTGCTCAAAGTTAGCATAGTCAAGGTATGTGAGGGAGACATTCGTACTCAGCACGTCGTTCTTGGAAGCAATTTCAGCATCCAGCTTGTCATGGACACGAGTCAGCTCCTCTCGAGCCTGTCTCCGAACTTCCTCCAGTTCAAGCTGTAAGATCAATAGCTGTGAGTAGATACCGTCAAAGAGCCCTGGTTCCACGAACCTCGGGAAGTTTCGCCGAATGTGGTGTCCGTGTGACGTCCGAAAACTGGCGCGCGAGCGATTCTTCGGCGATTTGAAGCTCGCGAACGAGACGAGAACGCAACGCCTCATCCATCGGCGTATCCCTCATGATGAGCTCGAGGAGTTCCTTGTGTTGACGTGCGACCTGGGCCTTGATCCTCGCGACCATCCCTTGTACGGTCTCTGCCTCCCGAAGCCTCTCTTCCAGCTGTGCGACCTTGAGCGAATACTCTTTCCGCAGCGACGCGTTCGACGAGTCGGCGACCGTCTCCTCCGCAAGTTTCGAAAGGTCAGCTTCTAGACTATCCTTGGATCGCTGTACCGCAGACAGTTGATCGCGCGTCGCTTCCAATTCTGCCTTGACGCTGCCAAGATCAGCTTGCAGGCGTCGGTTGCCAGATTCTGCTACTTCTCTGGCTTTCCGCTCGGACTCCAGAGCAGCCAGAGCCTTGAACGCCCTCTCCTCGTTGGCTCGGGCCGTCTTTTCGATGGCACGGAGTTCGACCTGTTCCATCTTGTTCTCGCGGACAAAGTCTTCGGCCTCGCGCGTCAGCGCCAATTTTGCCTTTTCCAGAGAACGGATGTACACTGTATTCTTCTGCAGTTCCTCTTGTGCGTCTTTGAGCTGTTGGTCGGTGACTCTCTTTGCCTTCTCGAGAACGTGGACATGCTCGACGATCCTCTTGTCCTGTCGGGACTCGAGCTGCTTGATCTCCCATTCCTTGTTTTTGAGGTCGGTGAGCACTTTGTTGAGAGCGGCGTCCATCTTGGAGAGGCGGTCTTGGCCCAGAGTAAGCTCTCGCTTTTGATTGGTCGCAACTTGGTGAAGCTGCTTGTACTTTGCCGATTCGGCTTCCAGTTGCTTGCGACCTTGCTCCAGCTGACGTTCGAGGGCATGAGCGCCCCTCTCCAACTGTAGAACGGTATCCTCGAGTTCGTGGTACTTGCTTTGAGATGAAGTGAGCTGTCGCTCCAAGGACTGGAGGGGTTCGGGTTAGACGCGAAAGTCTAGCCTGCGAACAAAATACCGCACCTCTTTGGCCTTCACAGCCTCTGCGAGTTGCGAGTCCGAGTCGATCTGCTTCGCGCGGAGTGCCTGTAGTTCGGATTCCAACGTCCTCTTCGACTTTTCCATGACTACCGCCGCCGATTCAACCTTCTTGGATTGCTCGCTGGCGGCTCTTTCGCGTTCCAGCAGCGAAGTATGGGAGCTCTCCAGCTGGGCGTACTGACGACTAACTCGTTCGACCTCGAGCTTGAGCTTGGTCTCGTTGTCGAGAGCAGTCTTGCGGAATGCGTTCAGTTGACCTTGAAGATCCGCCACGCCAAGTCGCAAATCAACGAGCTCTTCGTCTTTGCTCTTCTCGACCTCACGCCGGCGCGTCTCTTCGGTCGACTTGGTTTCCATCAGCGCGCGGAGCTCGTCAAGCTCTTCCTGCAGCCTCGCCTTGGCAGTCAAGGCACGATCTGCGTCGATCCTGTAAGCATCCAGCTCGGCCTGTTGCTTTTCGGTCAAAGAACGGAATTCAATGATATCTTTTTGGAGTTGGGTACGCTCTCGCTTCGATGAAGCGACTTCGGAGGCGAGGCGAATGATGTCGTCCTCTTTCTTCTGGAGCATCGTGGAATAGTCGTTGGCGGTTTCGGTCAACTCGGCTACCTGGTCCCTGGCTCCTTGCGAAGCCTTTTCGAGCTGGTCGACTTTGGCATGGAGAAATTCCCTGGATGACTGATGAGTCTGACTTCGTGGCCACTGTATCTCTGATACTCACGTCGTTCGCAGCTCTGCGGCCAATTTCAGCTGAAGCTCGTTTGTAGATGTCTCGGAACGTTCTTTGAGACGAGCAAAGTCTTCATCGCGTTGGGATACCAAGGTCGTGAAGTCCTCATTGAGCTTCTGTAACTCATCTCGCTCGTCCTGGAGCTGGCCCATGCCAGTTTCCATTTCGGAAAGCAGGTCAGTAAACTCCGTCTCCTTTTTCTTCCACTCGTTCTGCTGGCTCTCGAGCCGCACGAGGTGTTCGGCGGCTTGATCGAATGCCTGGCGGAGCTGCTCGTGTTTCTCGTCAGTTTCCTTCTGACGAACTAGCGTCCGGTCTAGTTGCGAGTCCAAGACATCGAGGTCAGTGTGTAGAGCGACGATTTCCTCCTCCAGCTCGATCTCTCGCTGCTTGCTCCGCTGGAGTAGCGAGTCCTTGTCAAGCGTGAGTGCCCGTTCCGCTTCGAGTTCCTTGATGATCTTCTGTTTCTCTGCTTCCAATGCCATCTTCACGTTTTCCAAGTTCTCTTTCTCGCGCTGCTCTCTCTCTGCCCGTTCCTTGACGAGCTGTAACTCCACCTCTTTCCGTCGAAGCTCTTCATCGTTGCGTGTAGCAGCCAGCAAGGGTCGAACCTGTAGTACCTTGTCATCAGAAGAGGAAATGAGAAGGGATCGTCTACTAACCTTCGTGTAAAGTTGCCACCATGGCCAGTCCTTGAGCTCGCCGTACAACCGCGCATTGCGCTGAATAGTCCGAATAGCAATGGCGCGATTGAGAATTTTCTTCATCTGCCTTCGTGCAGAGAACTTTCGTGCCATAGCTTGCAGCCGCGAGAAAACGTCATACAACAACGCGTCTCTGCGTTCTTCGAGTTCGGCGAGCACCCCTGCTTTGAAGAAAATCTTCGATGTGCCGACACGATAGAGTTCTTTGTCGAGCTCCAGAGCCTCCACCATGCGAAGACAAGCCTTCCGACCGTCCATATAACCGCGCGGTATAATTCCGGGAGTCATGATCTCGTAGCGCTGCCGGAACTCGACAAAAGGAAGTCGATTGGGGTAACCCAGCCTAGCGATTCGGATGCCCTCCAGTACACCATTGCAGCGCAACTGGTCGAGGACAAGCGGCACGTCAACGCGTCCCGGTTTCTTGTTGGCGTTAGGAACGATACACCGAATGAAATGTGGCTGAGTGGCGTGCAGTTGTGTCATCAGCAGCGCCAACTGCTCTTTATGCCTTTGAGCTACGGTGCGGAAAGTACCTTTCTTGACACCGCGCTTCTTCCCCAAAGAGAATCCGACGCTCGAGGAAGGCAGGTCGACATAGTCCTGGAAAAGGGCCGCAACGTAGGGTTGCGTGGATGCGGCGAGAACCCGAGTGAGGTTGTCGTTCAGTGGGTCCTTGTTCTTCTCCAACCAACCGTCGGTACGGTATTCGACTCTCCCGGCGTAATGTGTGATGATGAAACCCTGCTCGAACTTGGGAAGACTGTACTTTGTTCGACCAGGGTGGGGCTGTTCTCCGGGAGCCAGATCTCCGCTCCACAAAGAATGCACCTTCTCTGTGAAAGTGAGATCCGTTGCCTTGGGCATAATGCATTCTTCATCCAGACAACTGAGGATGCCGATCGTGTTGCCGCCTCCTTCAATGAGGTCGATCGTCGGCTGCAAGTCAAGCTTGAAGTTCACGTAATCCCATTCGATGCCCTCCCGGGAATACTCTTCCTGTTCGAGAACGAACATGTGATGGTTGAAGAATTGTTGAAGCTTCTCGTTGGTGAAGTTGATCAGGAGTTGTTCGTACGTGTTGACCTCGAAGATCTCGAAACCCGCGATATCTAGGACACCGATGAATGTCGACTTGGGAGTAGGCCGATCGAGGGCGCGATTGATACGGTCAACCAGCGCGCCGAACGATTTCTCGTACAGTGTCTTTGAGAGGGAGGCGAGTTCGTCCAAGGCCTGTTGACCGGTCCGCGCCTGCGTGACCCATTCCCGTCCGGCAAGAGTCCTAGGGCGTAAAACAGCTTTCGTGAACTCAGCCAACGGGATTCCCAAAAGGTGACACACGCGCTCTGCTTGAGAGGAGTCGACCATAACGGCGTCGTCAGCGCGCGTGGAGGTGATGACAATGTTGCCAATATGGAGAACAGCCGCCACGATACGAAACAGATCATACTGCTCCGCTTGAGAGAAGCCGACGATTTCAAAGCCATTCTTGGGGTGTGGTCAACAGACTATTTTTGCGCACGAGCAAGACGGCAAACTTACCATGAGAGTTTCCCAGTCGTCCCGATCATTAACGCCGTCAATCTCCCTCCTGCTCCGGTTCAAGAATTCGTAATCCTCGATGTTTCCATCCAGCAACAGCGAATCTGAAAACCAGTGAGCGATACAGAGGTAATATGAAGCATTATACCGCTCACCTTTCAGAGAGCCGCTGGTGGACATCAGCTGGTAGAACACATGGAAATTGCGTTCTGCGGGGCTCCGCACAACCACTCTACTCTTCTCCAACAAGTACCAGTCGATGTTGGCTCCGGATATGCTGCCATCGGGCGCGAAACTGATACGGATGAATTTGCCGAAACGACTCGAGTTGTTGTTTCGTTGGGTTTGTGCGTTGCCAAAGGCCTCGAGGATAGGGTTGGCCTGAATGATTTGTCGCTCCAGAAGGCCAAGTCGTTCTTTTGCTGTCATGGTACTGCCGGATCCGGTTATTGATACGCTCTTTCTGCTCCTAGGTAACCCAATGGATGGTATCGCCGAGTACGATGAAGACATGGATTGTGAGTGTCCGTGTCCGTGTGATGAGTTGGGAAGGTGGGTATCAGTCGCTATGGCGGAGAGATATTGGATAACTTTCTTTGTGCTTTCCGTCTTACCGGCACCTGATTCACCTCTGTTCGACAACTTGTCAGTTAGAGAGCAGGAATGGTGGCGCAAATCCGACGAACGTAATGAGTATACTCTGGTTCTCCCGTTCGTCTTGCATGTTTATCCATGCACGTTCTGTGACCGCGAATATGTGAGGCGGATTTTCATCGCGTCGTTTGTTGCGGTATTGCTGTATGATAGCATCGGTATAAAGTGGCAAGTTCTGGTAAGGATTGATGGCGACTAAGAATAACCCAGAATATGTCTGAAATGAGAATGTTAGTTCAGCGAAACAAACGCGCCAAGAGTGTCCAGCAGCGAAGTTGTACATCTCCAGACAAGCACGAAGAGCAGACTCACGTAGATGGCACCAGATCCATACCTTAGACGGAGATTGTGAACGACACTCGCTTCATTCAGAAATGTAAGGTCCGCAATGTCATCGACACGGTCAAACTTTGGGGGATTCATCTTGGAAAGGGCATAGAGTGGGACTCTGCGTATCTGAACGGACGTCAGGAGGCGGGTGGCGAGGCAATTATAGGAATACCTACCTCTCCGCCCAAGGACATGACTATTTCGGCTGTCTCTTGGTCTTCTTGATGGACCCAGCCAGCAAGGTAACCCTCCTTCTCGTCTGGCACCCACACCCATTTCTTTTCGTTGAATTCGGCTTGGAGGGCGGCGGCACGGGCAGCTTCGGCGCCATGAGAGATGCGGAATCCATTCATATTTGATTTCACGGTCTACGGTCGGGAAACGCGTGATTAAGATGCGAGGTGAGGTGACGGTGTGAATATGGTATATATTGATCAATGGTGGTGGTATCGTTAGAGAACGTAGATCGAGGGTCGCTATCGTGAGTTGCTGAGCCCCGGCACCGACGTGAGCGCCAGCAAGCTGTGAGCAGAGGTCGAGCTCGTCGTTGTCAGTGTGGAGTTCAACCGACTGCCTTTTCCAATCCGTCTTGGCCTGTTTTGGAAAATAACCCCCTGTCTCTCATAAGGACTACGAGAGCGTGACATGGACTGAAGGTCTCTCCTTCGAATTGATCACAACCTGCAAGTCACCGGGTTCCACAGTTCAACCGAGAGGATCTTGTCACTAGCGCCAAGTATCTGACACACATAGCCACTCGACACATTGTGGATCCTCCACTGGTAGTACATCCCGACGGGTCGGCACCGTCTCGACTCCGCGTCGCCTGTTCCCCGCAGTCCACAGGTGAGTGCGTTCATGTGCACCCCACACGCTCGGGCAATGACGGAAGTCGGTCAGGTAAACCAAGGGCTGTTCGCTTTGTCCGTCTGATCGGCTTCCTACTACGTCACAGAGACACGTTGAAAATGGAACAGCTGCATCGGCTGTGGTACAGCAATATAGGCGCACCCACAAACTGCGCGAACGGATTGTGAGACAAGCAGCACGAAGTCGGCGGAAAGGCCCGCGGGAGACAGCGAGCAATGGTGCCGGTCCCGTCGGTACGGGGAACGGGTTGCTATGTCGCGATTTCCGTGTTCGAAGTTGTTTTACATAAATTTTGACAAGTGTCTCGATCGCATGACGGTAAACGCTCTTGTATTCTTAGCTTCTAGCCCGTGATCCGTACGATGTACCCATTGTTCTTTGCAAACAAAGTGGACCTACATTGATACGCGTCCACCGCACGGTCGTTGAATTCCCAGCCCTGTCGCTTGCCGTGCCAGATCAGATCCATCATTTGTGTGCTTCGTGCCTAACCGACGAACATTAACGTTACGAGAGAGGGCGACCCTTCTAGATTCAATTTCCCATATCCCAGAAGACCCTCGGGCGTACTTCGCATTGGCAACGTAGGGATGGTCGGGTCCAGGATGACGAGCTAGGCGACCACAGGTGAGTGATTTTTGTATATACTGTCATGGTTGGTTTTGACGCCGGTTTACAGCACGCGGAGTTTGCTCGCCTACATGATACGGGCTAGAAGCCTGGACTCACATCCGTCGTCCGCTGTCAGCGGCCACAGTTGTCAGTAAAAACGGTCTTTCGGCCCTTTTCTCTCTAGGAAACTTCTCGAGACGGCGCCATAAGAAGGTGGTAACCCCGGAACAACTCGATGCAGCACCGCAACAGCCTTGCCAACGCGTGTACAACACGTTTTCATAGGGTGGACCCTCAATCAAAAATAAGCTTAAATCAGCTCGTTGTGTTCGTGATAAGAATCCCCTAACGAGTCGCGCGTCTACCGAACTCTCCCACCTTCGCGTCCTCCACCTTCCCTCTAATCATGATCGATTCGGATCCCTTCTCCCAGTTCATCGTCGTCCCAGACGATTGCCCATTTCTTTCTCCCGTCGACGAAGACCTTTATGGTCTCAAGGACCTGTGAGTCATTGATCCACCTCAAACCTCGTCGCGTCCTCACATCAGCGTCAGTTCGAGCCTAGGACTCCACAACGATCTCCAAATCGGAAATAATGAATCTGGCGGTGGCCTGCTACTGGGTCCAGATCCATATCACAACCCTCAGCAATTTAC
Organism: Xanthoconium stramineum; assembly: GCA_038090315.1. Classification (NCBI taxonomy): domain Eukaryota; kingdom Fungi; phylum Basidiomycota; class Agaricomycetes; order Boletales; family Boletaceae; genus Xanthoconium; species Xanthoconium stramineum. The sequence continues at coordinate 1,847 of JBBPMO010000713.1, read as the reverse complement.
TACTGACGCGTTCGACGCGATCACCCTGTACCCCAACGCCAGGGAAACCGCGTTCTTTCCAACGTGTGACGTGAGTATGGTTACTTTTGCGGTCGATGTAGGTGTTCAGTGTGTGCGCTAGCCTTCACTCTCCTTCCCTCCGGCGCTTTCTCCAGACTCGTCCCCGACAAGCGTGGCGTCGTCCCAGTGGCCAAGCACACCCGAAACCGGTCTGTCGCTTCCACACATTGCCAGCTTTACACCTGTGGAGTCCCTTTGGGATATCGCAGAGTTAGACGAGGGGCCGTGTCCGACGATCTTTTTCGTGGACCAGTCAGGGAACAATCTGGAGGACATCCTATCTCAAGTGCAAGATCTGATGCCCGAGGACATTGCCTGCACACCCCAAATTGTCTCCGATGCCTCCCTACTTGCTACTCCCCACACGCCTCTCTCTGAAACACCGATCTTCATGGTACCTCCTCCACCTGGTGTATCGACATCTCCTCAAACTGAGGCCATCCCACCTGAACAAGCGCTCTACATGTCCCTCTCACTTCCCACCCCTCACGTTTCGCAACCTCTGTTTGGATTTCCGCCAGTAAACAGTCCCCGACAAGCACCACTATTGGCGCCTTCCTTGTCTCCGTCCTTGTCACCGCTCAGCGCCATAAGCTTTTTTCCTCAGTCAACGAGCGTTTCCCCAAACCCGTCACCCCTCATCAACTGCTCTCCCTTGTCACCAGCGCCCACTTCGCCCATGCCACTATCCAACGACAATGAAGATGTCGAGGGGATGGACTCTGTTGCATCCACTGGAGTGACTTCAGTCCCGCTACGCGCAAAACGCAACGCAGACACTCTTGACGAAGACACTCCTTCGTGGAAAATATCTAGACGCTCAAAAGCCAAGAACGTCGACGAAGAAGAATGGAAGCCCGGGTCTGAGCGGGTGAAGCGTTTGAAGGTCGTGTCGCCCTCGCAGTTCACCAGGGATGCTGCACCATCGGTTTCGAGCCAACCGTCAGATGAGAGCGCGGCGGGTCAAGGCTCTGAGGCAAATTCTGACGGCACCCATACGATATGTGATACTTGTGGGCAACGGTTCACGCGCGAGTCGGATTACTTCCGCCACATACAGAACTCGTCGAGCCATCCAGAGACCCGTAAAGTGTGGCCGTGCCCGTATTGCGACAGCGCCTTGGGACGGAAGGATGCTCTTGGTCGACACATCAAGACCATACACCCTGACGAAGAAATCTTCATCCCTGGAGCGGTCCCTGGGGGCCAGAAGGAGACTCTTGCGCGGCGGATGCCCTCGAGGAGGCCGCCGAAAAGGGACGCACGTAGGTACCGTTAAAGCGTCGCTCAAATCCATATCCCTTTGCAATTTTCATACCATTGAATTTATATACCTCTGCTTCGTTCATCTCGAGTACATGTCTTGGGTACTTGTTTAGAAAATCCCAGATTCAATTTGATGACGTCATGTATGCTTAGGGACCACAGTTAGAAGCAAAACATGACAGAAATTACTAGTGCACAACGAGTCCTCTCCAGTAAGCAATATCACGGGTATACCCGCGGGTAAGCGCAGCGTGAGGGGCCCGAACGTCGGTATACACGCGGTCATGATCATGCGTCGCCGTCGCGTTCGTCATCATCGTCGTCGTCATCGTCACCCACCCCCGTCTTTTGCGGCATCGCTGACGATGTCGTGACAGTTGCATGGTCACGATTGCCACATCATCGTTGCATTTATCGCCATCGCCATCTCCATCGCCATCCTGATCTCTCCTTGCCCCCACCCCTGCGGTGTTGGTAACTGGCAGTCGCATGGTCACAATCGCTGTGTCATCGTCGCGCTG
>JBBPMO010000712.1:0-18183 GCA_038090315.1 Xanthoconium stramineum | reverse complement strand
TGTTGTGCCTATGGTGGGATGTGCTTGGTACAAAGACCTAATCGACTCGTTTCCTATTGGCGAGGTCATATGACCTACTGAAGGACCACCTCTCATCTTCTACGTTCCAATTTGCGTACATCGGGCCATCACGATCAAGTACATGACTCATTTTAGTGAACATGGATGTAGAACTGGTTCAGGCGATAACTTGGAGGGGAAGCGGCAGCGTTCGGCAGCCGGTCCGATAGCCTAGGCCTTGTCCGGTCCATCGCCGGATGATGGAGCCAAGCCTTTGGACGATTTTGACCAAGCCGAGACGTATCTCCAAATCCCATGGCCGCATTCAGATCAAGACACGAAAAGAGTCCTCAGACAATATGAGACTGATAGAGAAGAATATAACTCTAATCTAACAACAGCCTATGTGAACTGGTCCAAACTGCACCGTCACTCGATCCAGTTTCACACATCTTTTTCTGAGCCACTGATCCAACGCTCATACATCACAGTGCACCACAGGTCCGACCCCTGCTTCATGTGCGACTGCGTGCCCCACATAAAAACATATGCTTATGTGGCGAAAGAACGGAGACTATCATATATAGACTGAAAATGAAGAATCGCCCGCACATACATACTTCCACAGTAAGGTTACCCTAGAATTCGAGCATTTATCTCCGTTATGACGATGCGGCCCCGTGGCAGAGATCCTCGGCCTGCCATCATGACAGGGAGGGCTGGATCGCGGATCCATCCACTCAGATCTGCCGAGAGAACCCAACTCCGAGTCAGAGCCTGCCAAGTGAACACGCCACAACAAACTCGAGCTTGGGATCGTTGCACCTCTACATCGAATAGACTGCTCACGCCGCTCAAGATTTCCAAGTTCAAGTTCAAGATTGATTAAGGTGACCGTACGGAAAAACCACATACAAGTACCTTTGAGACAAACAGCGGTGATGAGAGGGACTTCAAAACGGACCAGTATAGCAATCCCACTGACTCGTTGGGATAGTACCACTCTACCATCATCATGGGGTGGTTCTGACGGCTTATGGACAACCCCTTCCAAAGAAGGTGTGTTATAGCCGGTACGGCAATTTGCGGTGTTTCCAGTCGTTCAACTTAGAGCTGCCCGGTGCCGCCACAACGATTCACTCGATTGGGTGTTTCCTGTGAAGATGAGTAATGCCAGGGTTACGGTAAGCTCCTTCAAGTTGCAGTATTTACAATCCGATGTGGTCCCCATAGTGCTTTTCGAATAACTCGATCTTACGCATGGATCTTCAGGGTCGCCTTCTCTGAGTACGACCCCATGCCATGATAAGGCATCCAAAAGGCCCGCCAAACAACGTATTATGTATGTAGTAACGTGCCGCGTCCGGGCCTGGCCTGGCCGAGTCAGGAAAATGACTCCCTCTCAACGTTTTTTTTTGTTTGGAAATATTGAACAGCGCTGTTAGATGATTCCGGTTCAGGGTGCGTGCAACGAGGCGAAAAATTGTCTGGTTTCCTTCGCGGCACGCTTCAATACTGACGGGGTTCTGGGAGCAATACCAAGGTCCATTATATCTTCAAAGAAATTATTTTGACTCGACGTGAAGAACCTGTCCGGGCGATGACTGTCTGTCTGCTTTCATCCATGTGCCATACTCGTGCCTCAAGTCAGTGATGGGCGCTTGAGTGGCGCATTGCCCGTTATACGTCCGACATCATTTCTTTTTCGCCCCTGAGCGGCTAGTGCCACTGCGCCTCATGGTATTCCTACTGGACACCTTTTCATTTTATCGTGCCGGGCATGGCGTTGTTCTCCTTAAAAAGGATCAGAGTAATCGAATAATTAGACCTGGGCCTGACGACAGAATGAGGTTACGCAAACTCTAAACGAGGACACGACTTCACTGTGACACGGTCTAGGTCGCTAATCAGGCGACATCCCCCTCGCCCCTGGCGGCTTATGGAGAACCTGCGATGGGAAGACGGCGACCCAAATGGGCTTCAGGTTCGCATGGAATTGGACGGATTGGTGACATATCCGTGCTGCTTGCCTCGCTTAATGGCTAAAAAATAGCTTGCGAAACGGGGACGTTGTGCAAATTTCAGTGGAATTCCGTGTTTTTTCCAACCATCGAGGGGCGGGGAGGATTCGGTTTACGTACACGGCCTGGCCCAGAGTTTAGCCCCGCGGGCCTGGACACAAATGGCCAAAATGTTGGGTCTCAACGTTCAACGCTGAGATATTCAGGGTGCAAACAGTCGACACTGTTCCGTAGACCGTCCGCTCGCAATTCTCACGCATTGCATCGTAACTCGTCGACGTTACTCTGACATGTGCCACATGGCAGACAAAGGTTCGCTCTTTGGGATTGGCGAGTCCACAAGCCTTGCCATTAAGGTCAGACCACCAAAGCAAGTTTTTTTGGTTGAACAGATGATAGTACCTAAAGAAAGAAAACGCGAGTCAGTGGTTTCATTCCTCAACATCTCATATATGGCTTACATTGCGGTTTGGTCCTACGACTCAGATGCGAAATGCACAGAATCGAGCCAGGGTAAGCGTCTTTTAACCCATCAGGTCGAGTTACAACGCCGCTCGCTAATTGTAGCTTGACACTGCATCAAGTTTCAAGGACGTCTTGGCAACTAACGTCATTGCATATTGTACGTCGATGTATGTTCTTGCACCAATTCTCATCCCATGGCGCCGGGGGGTGCTCGGGTGCCGGCTATTGTCATTATCAATGAGTGCGAATCACTTCCCGACAAGGAGAAGCTAAATCCACTCTGCGAGATTTTCATGTGCTCGATTGAGCCAAAGGGTTTACACCTGCCGGTGCGTTATCTTGCATGGCGTTTCAATTTCTTCTAGTTTGTTTCAGGCATGCATCCAATGCTCTGGGTCGATCTAGGTCTAAGGGTCAAGATAAGAATGAGTCATAGTATCTCGCAGCACTTCTTACTCAGATGCTCAAGGCTTTACAGACTTCTCGAAATGTAAAGTCGTTACGGATTACGGCCAATTGAGCACGTTTCGGGGACTATTATACTGCAGCAACCACGTGTGGCTGCTGAATCTTGCCACTTGCTCCCGAGCATAAAGTGCGAATGCGAGGGACCATGTCTACCCATTTACTATGTCTCAACCTTCGGCTTTGCATGGTTCCCTTCAACAAGCTATCTCCAACCGAGCCAAGGGTGGAATGACAATATTCGATCTCGACGAGCCTCTCCCGTCTGCTGCTCCTGATTTCTTCTCGAACAATTATCTATCACTATCTACCGATCGTGCCGTCAGGGATATCTTCTTGCGCAGGGTGCAAACAGCGGCTCCGACTCGTTTGCTCGGGTCCACTGGCTCTCGTCTTTCGACGGGGAATTCTTCTGAGTCTAATGCACTCGAGACTGCATTCAAACGTTTCTTTGGAGCCCCATCTGCTCTGTTCATGACTTCCTGCTTCAGCGCCAACCTGGCATTCGTTGCTGCTATTCCCCGGAAAAACGACGTCATCGTCTACGATGAGTTGGTTCATGTGTCTTGCCGAGATGGCATCCGTGGATCACCTTGTGCCTCGTACCGCTTCGCCCACAACTCACTAGCTTCCCTCAAGGAACGTCTCCTCGGTGCCTTGCAGAAACACCCTCAGATTGCGCGAGGGACCTCCACTGTATTCATTCTTTTGGAGAGTCTGTACAGCATGGAGGGCGATTTCTGTCCTCTGACAGAGATGGTGGAACTCGTAGAGACTCTCGTTCCCGCAGGTCACGCGCATATTGTCGTGGACGAGGCTCACACGTCCGCGACATGTGGGCCAAATGGAACAGGGTATGTCTCGCTTCTAGGTTTGAACGATCGTGTTCATACCAAGATCCACTCGTTCGGTAAAGCTTGGGCCTTTCGCGGAGGTGATGTGCTGTTTTCTTTGGGTTGTGCTTCTGGGAACTAAACCCACCGTCGGTGTCTTGGTTCACAGCCGTCGTGTTGACATCCCCCATCATAAGGCAGTATTTGATTAACTTTGCGACGAGTCTCATGTATTCGACTGCGATGCCGTACACGGACATCTACGCGCTTGAAGCGTGTCTTAGCGTCGTATCAAGCACACGCGGCCAAGAGGTAAATAGCTGATTGCCTCCGTCAAATGTAGCCACTAATTTGGCGCCTCTGTTCCCACCATCGATCTTTCCTCAAAAGCTTCGGCAGTGCTTAAATAGCCTGTCCCATTACGCAAGAAAGAAGTTATTCAACGCCCTGAAGGGCGTCCCTGAGACCGTCCTTGCGGTAGACAAATTTGACGCCACTGTGGCAGTCTTTGGTCGTACCTTGTTCTCTCCGATCATTCCAGTCTATACATCGCGGGCAAGGAGTTTGGCTGACTACCTTCTGGAGAGAGGATATGCCGTCTCCCCACTGACTTATCCGGTTGTGAAGATGCCAAGAATCCGCATCAGCATCCATGCATCGAACACGGAGGCGCAAATTGATTCGTTGATCAAGGAATTGCTGGCTTGGGCGGAGCCACAACGGGGTGTACTTTTAACCGCAAGAAACGTGAACGCGGTCGCAGGAGAGACGGAAGTGGAGGCGAGAGCGAGGCTTTAAAAGGAAGTGGAAGCTGTTTTAGGGATATTGATCAGTGGGTTTACATTAGAAGATAACGAGGGCGTTCACATGTAATTCGTGTCCTCCGTTTGTAACTGTATTTGTGCTGGTGTTCTGCGAGACATTTCAGAATGTGGTACTGCTAACACGATCACTCACCGTAATGGGACTCAACCACATGAAGGCACCTGATTCCACTTCACGCTGCTTTAGAGCATCCATTTGTGTCACTAACGTGCAACATGCACTTGGACGTAATTTCCCCCCTTCTTGTGCCTTCCAACTTGTACTGGCGCAAAAGGTTATTCTTTCGGTATTTGAACCAGTCCGAAAGCAGTAGGTAGTTTCTGGGCATGGACTCGGAACACGACAGCCGGAGGTAAGCCAGGAACGTCAGTGTCGCCTCGGTAAATTCTAACACCAGTACTTGTGGAATGGAGTACCACCAGTGGATTTGTTTCATCGAGAGCACATGCCAACACGTGACTCTCATGATTGACTTTTGCAACGTGAGAGCCTTTTTGCCGAAAACACGCTTACTCGGAAACCATGATCAAGCAGGCCGTGCAGGCGACAATTATTCTGAAGCTTGCAGACAGGTTGCCTTACTAGCAACCGACTTGTGTGACACTGAAACTACAAGGCGGGCTCATGTAGCTTCTTTTCCTAGGGTTCTTCTCGTCTCGGGGGAGAGAACACTGGCAGTGAAAACAAGGACAAGTCCTCTAGACACCCCTTGGACTGGACCGGGTCGGATCTCCGAGAAATATGGGCATGGGAGGCAGACAGGAAAAGTTACTAGCTTTCCGCCGAGTATGGGATATGTGTGAGCAAAAGTTTATCCACTCGTCCGAAATGCTACATAGCTACAACACATCCAGCGTGCGCACATTGCTGAGAAGTTCAGTCAGCGAGACCCCGTCTTGAAACCGTACGGTAATCAAGCTATCCGTCGCGACCCGCATATAGTCCCTCCCAGGTCGACCCTCCAATGCCGGCGCGACCAAGAGAGCACCAAATGGCTGTCGAAGACGTGCAGCGAGCCGTCGCGCGTGCGTCCCCTTGTCCATTAATGATACCGTACGCACGCGAACAGGGAGGGGCAGTAATTCGAGTTCAGGGAGTAATGCGGCATTGTTGTCGACGTGGCCTTCAGCGATCTCCTCCATGTCCGTATCCGGCAAGTCATCCTCTATCACTTCGCCTCTCGGTATATCTCCTCGCCCGAGGACGGCATCTAACCAGGGGTGAATGAGATACAAAGACGTCAACCGAGAGAGGTCATGTCTCGTTTTGATATCCACCATCCCAAAGACAACCGAGTTCGCGCGATAAAGGCGGCCATAGCGCGTTTGATAGGGCGTGAGAGGCGGGAGCTTGAAAGCGATGCATGGAAGTTTCATCCTTTGTGCTGCAAACCAAGGCGGTGGAAGCTCGTTAAGACGATCATATAGCCTCACGGCTGCGTCCAGGTCAAATGAAAGACCTTGGGACGTGGCAATGGTTCTTTCCATCTCGTCCTCCGGAATGGATCGCGGGAGGTGGGACGTTGCTGGTTCACTGAATACTGTGATATGGGCGGGAAGGAAGCTGTTGAAATTGCTGGGTTCCCCAGTCCATGCAAGGATGCTCGTGTCTCCAGATCCACCGAGGATATATGTTAGGAGACGTCCGAGCGAATCCTCCCGTTCGCCGTAAATTGCATGCATACCACTAACAGAGAAGATGCCGAGCAACGAGTATGCGGCATCTTCCACTAACGTTGTCTGCCGTGTCGACGCGAGGCGTAACTTCTGCCGAATGCTTGTCAGGCCAGGACGAAGTCTCTTCAATTGCTGTGCAGATACACCTGTGGCTTCCTCCATCTCTGAAATTATTTCGGGCGAGTGCTTGTGATTCGAGAGAGGCAGATCTAGGTAGGGTGTCCAATCCTCTGTGTAGAAGAGGACAACCTTGGCAGCGATGTACTCCTGCAGCGTCCAGCCACGTGTGTTCCAGATGCTCCTGACAAGAGCGCCACGCTGCGATGAAGACAGAACGCCGCGAAGGAAGACGATTACCATGGCGGAGCGCCGATACCATTTGAACATGGCTACTAGGGCCTCCTGGAATATGATATGGTCCGATTTATCGACACAACAAGTGTCACTCCACGCCCAAGTCAAGCCAGCGTCTCGGACGATCTCGCAGAACCGTTGCAACTTGTCATGCGTCGGTGATTTCTCCAAACCGTGCACCGCCTTCTGCACCACCTGCTGAAAGAGTGGTTCATGCCTCTCCCATTTATGAGACAGCATCGCGTATCGGAAGTACTTTCGTACTTCACGTTTGATGCGGACGATGTCGATGTGTCTCGTCATGGATGATACTAGCTCATTAAAGATTGGTAAGGCTTCGAACGCTGATGCCTGATCCGCCTTGTCATGGAGATGGCCGGACCTCGTGTTGATAAGGACACGTGGCAAGTGACGAATAGTGCGCTGAATGGTTCTACGGATTGTCGCTTGTGTGCTTGATGGGCTGACGTAGTCGTCGCAGCGTTCTGTAGAAGTATGTGAATCAGTCGTCATAATGACGGTAACACATATACAACTCACGTTGAATGTCTGGATCAGGTGACTCCGCCATCTTCAAGAGCATCACTTCAAGCGCAACAACAGCATTATGGTACTGTCCCAATTTGTGTGAAGCTCCATGCTTGATTTCATATCCCCATGGCGACGACGGATCAAGCTTGATCACCTGAAGATTATTGGTTCCACGTTTAACGCTTGAACGCTCTGTGATATCATGGAGCATACCTCTTCGGCGTCACTTAACGCCTCCTTCCATAACTTCGTCGACATATACGCTTTGCCTCGTTTGATGAGGATTTCAACACGACCCGGTGGGTTGAGCGACAACATCGTCGAGAAGTGCTTGACTGCTTCACCAAACTTACAGGAGCGCGTTGCCTCGTTGCCGAGCCTGTCTAGCTGTTCTAGGCAACGTTGTTGAAAACCTGTCAGGTGTGATCTCTAAAGGTCTCTTCTAATTTGCACCACCGACACTCACCCGTTTTCCAGTGAATAACAGACTCGTTGTTTCTCACCGCCTGACTAATGGTACTCATGATCCCGACAAAAGATTTCGCAGCATCGTGTACGCAGCCTTGCGCATAGAGCGTCTCGCACTGAAGGAACTGGACCGAGGTTCCCAGATCTGCCTTCGTACGCCATAAACTCCGCTCATTCTAAGACAGCCAGCAAAGGTTTATGATCAGAAAGATTGTTTCCCTTGACAGATAACGTACACACCATTTCGTGTCTGCGGTGCGCAGCTTTCGGGACGACCAGATAATTACCGCGATCTACATGAGGCGATACCGCACAATCAGGAGCCATCTGGTTGCTACAGGCACGTCAGCATATTTAAAACCGGCTAGACAAGAGCTTACATATGATTTCCCGGACTGTGGCCATCCATTGCAGTCATCCTACGTAGGAGTCTCCCACCAATAGCTTCTTTGACATGCGGCGTATTGCTCATACCAAGCGTGGCAAATGTAATACGAGATATCACTGCGCCATCGGCGACAACCTTGTTGCTAACAGTGCGTCAGCAAGTTTCTTTGAGCATGTTTGGCGAGCACATACGTAGGGTTGTCCAAACGATGGACAGTAATCCCCTTAGCCTTGAAATACGACTGAAGCCGAGATCGGACCCAATCATTTGTTGAGAGCCCTCCAACAAGGAATGCCGTCTGGAAATGTGGGTGAGTGTGTAATCAAGTCAAGCAGGGAAAACGCACTGCAATCGGTGCCGCAGCAGACTTGTGCTGTTGTTCAAATGCATCGATGATAGCGGCGACAGATTCATTGAACAAGCCAGTAGCTTCTTCACTAGAGGATGAGAGGTTAGATGATCGACAGCGATGGCTTACTGTAAGTGAAACGAAACCCTACCCGGATAACTTCAGCCGCCCAGATGTGATAGACTGTCTCGGGTCATTCGTACGACGATCAGCGACCTTGACGTAAACCGGTTCTCGGTCACTCTCAATGACAAGTTTTGTCGTCTGATCAAACTCGCGCGTGCCTCGAGCTATACTGTCGGAATTAGAGTGTTTGAGTTTTCCTATTTTTGGCCTTCATCACTCGAGACCAATAGAATGAGGAAGCCACCAACTTTCTATCAGAGCCCCGGCACGGCGAGTAACAAAGACCGATCCTTGCAATCGAGCTAAAGGATATAAGGATGAATAAGAAGGAAGTCGGCAATCGGTGATAGCTGCATACACTCAGCTGGAGCAATCTCCTCACAGAAGACCGGATTAGAAGTGACGGAAAAAGCACTCGAGCCGACATTTGCACCACCTGCATCGATGATTATGACTCCTTGCGGAGCGACTTGGCCGACTGTACCCTTGAGAAAGTATGAGGCGTAAAAGTGAAAGCCAGCTTCGCCCTCCGTCAGCATGTGTATACGAAGGTGCCCTTCAGGTGTACTGGGAACAAGACAGGCACGTTCGATCGCCCGAAAGTATAGGTATTGTGGTTCAGCCCAACCACCCGGATATGTGAAGATGTACTCGATGGAATGTTCCATGGACGACCAAGTGAACTCGGGATGAGATTGTTGGATATAGGTCTTGGAACAAGCGAGGAGGTACTTGATAAAATCCGTCAGCACGTCGACGGCAGATTTTTCAGGCGGGAGGGGAGGTACACCATCATCCAGAGAGATAGAGGATGCTGAATGCTCGGGACGAAGGTGAAGCTTCCACCTAGATTTTACAGATGAGTACCGGTCCTATGAATACTAGACGTAGGTGGAAACTAACCATTCAGACTTTGTCCATCCTTCGATCGCTGCTGTCTGAATGACGTCTCGAGCGAGCACCTCAGCACCAGCTGCGCTGACAGTGCCAGTTTTGTCATAGAATAAGAGAGATGGGACTGTGATGCAGGTTACGTCCTGTGCAGGAAATCTACGACCAGTGAAGAGAGAGCGACAGAGAGTGACGAAAGACCTGCCTCGCGACTTGGAGAACTTCTGGAACTTGCTGTGGTCGAAGCATACAGTACGAGACACTGCTGAGGGTCGTACCAATGTCAAACGCCAAGATGAGTTTAGTAGGCCCTGTGTATGTGAGGTCTATCATGACGGTTAATGACGGAAGAATAGGAAGCAGACGCTTTATATGGCAGCGGGGGATTATGCTGGCTGATAGCGTCCTCGATGGGATACGATGACCGTCATGCCTCGAGGCATGCTTCTAAGCTTCAGCCTCATTCGTGGAACATGTGCAATTCGTATCGTCCAAGTGGGCGCCAAACAGAAAACTTCTTTGCGGAAGGCCCCCAGATCTGTTGCCCTGCGCGCCTGTTATAATTGGTGTGAATGATTGGGAGGATTGGAAATGAATATTTCCGCGGAGGCCTCTCAAAACACTGCTTCAAACACCGAAGTTGGCATGTGTGTAGTTCTGCAGGGAACGACATGGTGAAGTCAAGTGGTAGAGCACCCGGACAGACAGATGAAATGTATCTGGCATATCGCCAACGCGTACTAGACGCACCAATCTTCGGTCCGACGTTGGGCTCGACGTGAGAGTTGGCCCAGAGGCTGGTGTGGCCAGATTAGAGTCGCACGGTGAGGACGCGGACTTCTTTCACTCCTACAGCCCGTGTGTAGCCTCCGCCGTGCTCCTTGCAGTGAACAACAAACCATAAGGTTTATTTTCCCTTCTTCCCCGGCACGTCCCAATTAGAAGGAGAAGATTATCATGACGCTGGCAAGGTCTTCGTCCCTTGGTGGTTCAATTAACGACGTACGCCCGCCAAACACGTTGCACGCCACACAATACCGCTGACGCCACTGTCGTCATCCAAGCTGCAGGTGCCTCTCCCTAATCTTTTACCGTGTGATTTATCAGAAACCCCTTCGTCGTGCTTTCCCAGTTCTGCTTCATGGACCCGCGTATGTGGTTGCCGGGTTTCCCACATGTGCTATTGCTGCCATGCTGGCGTCGCTGAAGCGCTCAGGCTGATAATCAATCAATCAGTCGTCAATACATTGCCGCTCCCACCCCCTAACTTGAACCTGAAGCACCCTGAACGGCAACCAACTGAACTTCCTGGTTTTTCGCCTATCGGAGACATCGTCGGATCTGCAGAGCTCCAGCGATCGCGCGTCACGGTAGCGTGGTGTGCTGTACTTGACATGCGCACAAACAACACATCTACCTTTGCTGTGGAACAGCAAAACATGATGAGTTAACTCACAAATGGAGGCTTCGGTGTCAAGGTAACCAAAATTTCACACAAGGTTACGTGTATTTGTCGTAGTTTCACAGATGCTCCAAAAAAGATTCCAGAATGACTTTGGCCTTGAGTACGATCTTCTTCCTTCCCGTCTCCACCAACATTCCCACCGGCATCGTTATTCGCTTCACCAGCCCCATAGAAGTCGCACACAAGACCGGGCCCAGGTCTGCGGTCTCCTCCGGATCCTCAGCCTCCATGCTCTCGTCCTTAAACTCTTCCCCCGGCTGAGCGATAAAAACTTCCAAGTTGTTCGCCCTATCAAGCATATTGTTGAGGCGTAGAGCAACATTGACGAGCGAAGTAATCTTCTCCTCGAACCGGGATCTAACCTCCGAGATTATGTTGAGTCGAGCAGTAGTGCAGCCAGCAGCCAGCAGGATATCTGCAATCACTGCAATGATCATCTGCGGAAGGGATGCTGGATGGGTAGTCAAGTCACGAACAATGCAAGGGTGCGGGTACGTGTTGTGCCTCACCTGCTTCGGGTTGTTTCAACCTCCGATTGACGCCATTCGCGGGTGTAATATTGCGCTCTATAGAGCAAAGCACAGACACGAGATAGGTTTGGAACGCAACTGGGAGCAGTGTACGCATTGCCGCCCGCGCCTTCGTGCTCAGGGAAGCAGCCAAGACTCGACCAATGTGCTCCGGAGCCCTCTCCACGGCAGAGATGTATTCCTCCGTCGGGTTATTCGTGACATTCTCCGACAACTCGAAATGGTTCACCAGTTCGTCTGCCATGTACGTGGCACCCTGCTCCATTTGTTCATTGAACTTCACTAGACCCTGCCTAACCTCTCCTTCCGAAACTGTGGCACAGAAGATGCTACCTGAGCTTATCGGGCCACTCGGTTGTGCTTCATGGCGCTTCCAGAGCGGATGCTACAGACCTTCGGTGAGAGTCTGGCTTGGAAGAGGGAGTATGGTTGTAACTAACTAGTCTCGCAGCCCGCTCTGCATCCTTGGTCTCATGTTGTGCGGTTCCTAAGCGAGAGGCCACATCCGGGGCTGAACTAGGCACGGGTAGTTGAGATGCTGGACCCGGGGTGTGCCGCTTGCACCAAGAGACCGCTAGCCTGGCGAGGCGGAAGCAGCGAATCAGTACACGTTGTAGCTGGTTGGGCCTGTGCGGAGCGGCCGACTCCCCGCCTTGGATATCAGCGTTGACTGTGAATGAGGGCTGTATATGTCTAAGCATTGCATCTGTCACGAAGAGCGATCGTCTTTACTTTTTCGTTGCCCCTTCCTGCTTCACACCGACGAGCACTGGACGGACTCGGAGTATGTGACTTGGTGGTGTTGGATAGGTTACCCTCGTGGGATGCGTGTTCTAACATCGTCATCTGAATTGGAGTAGAGGGTTCGGTACAAGTGAGTACAGTAACAATATATACATGAACGACGCTATTCTTTATTTACATTTCGACGGGGACGCTGTGCAGCGACTCCGACGAGTTCAACTCGTTATAAGCGACTTTGAAGGGTTCCCCATTCCGCTGAAACATGCTGTAAGAGCTGTGGTGCTGTGCGTTCTACTCAGAAAACGCGGAATGTAAGGCAACACAGCCTGGGTTAGTACTACAGCAGATTCGAACAGGATCTAAGTATGTGAATGAAGATTGGTTTATCGCACGCCGGCTTACCTAGGTCTCGTACGTATACCGCTCGTGACATCGAGTGGCAGTTACTCAGTACCGTTGTGACGGCCACGCGCTTCGGTCTGGCTACTTACTTCGGTGTGCCAATACCCTAGGATCCAATGACCTGCTTGCGTTTGTACGGCCGTAAGTGCTAAGTATGTGTCAGTCGGTTTCTCAGCACGGGATGTATAACAATACGGCCTGCCAGTGGCGTACCCATTGAAATGGTAGGCATGAACCGATGGAACTTATCCCGATGAGAAATTCCAGCCGCACCAGCTGTATGGTCAAAGCTTTTCACAGCTTCCAATCGAAGTTGACAGTACTTCCGTGCACTCTCCAGCCAATTACTTGGCCCAGGGATGCTGTAGCCATAATACGGGGTGTAACCGTACCTGGGCACAGGCCGCACAGCATCTATTTCAAGGGTTTCTGTGTAGAATTTTCCTTCCTGTACTTCCAGTATTGTACCGCCACGTCGTCGCAATGAGGCCTCGAAGCATCGAAAAAGCTGTGATACAGCAACTCACCAGAAGCTCTTCTTGGGAAAGCGGCACAAAATAAGTTCTTCCTGGGTCTGAACTCAATTAGCATTGGTCCCGTGAGTGATGGAACAGGCTTAAAGCAGTCCGTCCCAGATCATGCCTCAAGCTGTAAGTTGTGATGGCTGGCCAGCGCGGATTACGGATGTTTACGAGCCTGTGACTCAACTTCCCGTTGTGCTGTTCAGTTTTATCGTCCACTTTTAAAGGTGGCCGCGGGCGAAAGATGGCCGTAACTTCAGAGTCGTCCCATGTCAGGCCCCACATTGTACACTGGGGCACCTAAACTCGTACTGGCGTTCGACATCGGTACGACCTATAGCAGTGTCTCATATTGTATCCTTCAACCACATCAAATCCCTGAGGTTCTCCCAGTCGCGAGGCAAGTCATTTACCATTTTCTGTTGAGCGCGTTTGACCGAGCCCTAGATTCCCTGCGCAGGGCGTAGCCTGTGCCGATGTCAAGGTGCCATCACTACTATATTACGACAAAACTGATGCTCTCAGAGCGGTTGGCGCCGAGGTGCTCACTCAGGATACTATTGAGACTGCTGTAACCGAAGGGTGGACGAAGGCTGAATGGTTAGTTTTTGCCTAGATATGGTGTCCATAGAACACCTACTCACTGGTGAAAACTAGGTGGAAACTTCACCTTTGCCCCGAGCATTTAACCCCTCTGGGCGACGATCTACCCCCGCTCCCACCTCGAAAATCTGCCGTCGACGTTCTCACAGATTTCATCAAGTATCTGTTCGACTGTTCTAAAACCTACATTCAGGAATGTCACCCCACGTTTCCCTGGTACTCCGTGGAGCATTCCATTGAATTCATTTTTACTTATCCGGGGGGCTGGGGTGGGCAACAGTGCCTCTACCTTCGGGCGGTTGAAGGTGCCGGCCTCGTTCCCAATACTTTTGAGGGACACCTTCGTGTCCACATGCTGCCAGAGGGCGAAGCCAACCTTCACTTTTGCATCCCACGTCTTCTTGGCGGAGAGACCGCCAACCAACCCGCTCGTCATGGAGTCGTGGTCATCGATGCCGGCGGAGGGATTATCAATGTGAATATGTTTTCGGTGACGTACAACCCGATATCCTGCGAGGAAATTGCCTCGGCTGAGTGTATGCAACTATTGTGGACTCCTGACTTCCTACTTACTCCTCTCTTTTTAGCTCGACCACAGGGGTCACTCTTTGTGACT
The DNA here is from genome assembly GCA_038090315.1 of Xanthoconium stramineum. Taxonomy (NCBI): domain Eukaryota; kingdom Fungi; phylum Basidiomycota; class Agaricomycetes; order Boletales; family Boletaceae; genus Xanthoconium; species Xanthoconium stramineum. Next base: position 3,910 of record JBBPMO010000712.1, on the reverse strand, counting down.
TGCCGCGCTAAGGCTCTGCTGACAAGTAAGTGACTTGGTCATTTGATCGTTTTCGAGTGATGAATGCCTAAAATAGAGAAACTCGATGGTTGGGAGCATTTGAGCACCGACAACATGGCTCGAATCACACGCGAATTCGATCAGACAACGAAACTTATCATCGAGAGTGATCAAGAACCGTTTTACCTCAAGGTTGGCAGTCGACTCATCAATAGTCCGAAACATCATATTTCATCTGGGAAACTGAAGCTGTCAGGGTAAGATTTCGTCTTATGCCATTGCCATTGACCGATTCATATTCTCTAGGGAAGAAACTACCGGACTGTTCAATGGTTCTATTGACGCTATCATCCACGCATTCGAGCAACAGCAAAAATCTGTTGCAACTCCGATTACAGTGCGTTTTACATCCTTATTTAGAATAGTCGGTCACATCTCTTTCAGACCGCGCTCCTGGTCGGGGGGCTCTCAACAAATGATTGGGTCTGGTCTAAGCTTCAACCATACTTCGCAGACAAGGAGATCAGACTCCACCGACCGGACAGTCATACGTTCGTGTTCGTTTCTCATGTTCATAAATTTGCTGAGGCATTTTCAGCCTCAAGCTGGCGGTCGCTAAAGGAGCGATATTATCCTGCGTTGACCATGGATGTGCGACACATGGTGTAGGCTGTGTGCTGCCTGTTAAAGTAATCAATGAGGAACGTGTTCACAACACTAGATTACGGGATTGCCTCAGTCGAAATTTAACAAGGTACGTCCCGTTCGTTGAGTGAATCTCGGGATTTCAAACGTGGAACTGATTGTTATTCAAAGGCTTTCCACCGTTGTGAGGAGATGCAATCTCCGAGGATGGTTTTGGAAAAGGGAAAGGGATCCGACAGACTTTGGCATGCAGGTTGGATGTTTTGGGCTTTATCGAGGCGGCTCGTCTGCCCCGAAATTGGTGCATCATGATCAACGCGAGTTGAGCGCTGCAGCATCTTCCTCCACGTTATGTACGGCCTCTATGGACCTCAACAAGACTGCGAAGGACTTGAACGCGTCACTCCCAAGCATCAACGTCTTCAACCCCGAATGTGCGGGGCAAGAATTAACGACCAAGGCAAATCGTGGATCCGAGGGCTCATCGTGGGATTTACACTCCTCCCGCGATCCTATAGCACAGGCCGCAAACGATGAAGAGATGGTTATTACGGGTACGAGATTCACTTATATGTACAGCTTGCAAAGTTTGCTTACCTCGAGTCAGATACCGGAGTAGCCATCAACCCTGACAAGACTGACTGTCAAATTTCGGCTCTCATGGATGCAGTTCACTCAGCTCCTCACGGTCCACTTCACAATCCTTTTCATCCTAGGGGCCACAGCATCGGCACCTTCTTTGAAACTACCCCCGGCGACCTAAGTGATCTTGAGCAAATCATTTCTGTGCAAAGGGAAGTCGTCGACCTGATACCTGACGGTCATCCGCACAAACCACGCCGGCTGGACAACCTAGCCTACTCCTTGGAGACTCGTTTCAAATATTCCGGCGTCTTGAGCGACGTCGAACAAGCAATTCTACTCTACTCACAAGCTGCTTGTGCTTCCACTGGCCCTATCTCCGATCGATTCCATTCATCCATGAAATGGATTTCATGTGCTCGCCATATCCGCCATCACACACTCCTTCATGCATATTCTACTGTCATCGCTCTTCTTTCCCAACTTGGATGGGTTGGCCGCCCACTTACACATTATCATAAAGAACTCGTACTCGGTGCTGATGTAGTGCGGGAGGCGGCCGCAGCAGCTCTTGACTCGGGATACTCAGGTCTTGCCGTGGAGTGGCTTGAACAAGGACATGCCGTTGTTTGGGGGGAACTGCTTCGATTTCGGAACTCGTATGAAGAGTTGTCATCTACACATCAGGATCATGCCCGTCGATTGCAAAGACTCTCTGCGGCATTGGATCGTCCTAGTGTTAGTGAAGAAGGCTTATGGGAACCTACTGAAAGCGCCGGACATCCTAGACGACCGTCTTTGGAGCAGGAAGCTGACAGACACCGGGCGTTGGCGATTGAGCGGGATCAACTTATACAAGAGATCCGGCAACTCCCCGGGTTCGAGAGATTCCTCCTTCATAAAGAGTTCTCTCAGCTCCGCGCCTCAGCGCAGTCTGGACCAGTGGTCTTCCTCAATGCTGCAGAAAGTCGTTGTGATGCATTGATTGTTCTTGCAAACAAGGAGAATGCGGTCCACATCCCGCTTCCTACTTTCACTCTTAAACAATGCGGACATCTCCGGAACACGTTGGCCAATTTGATTGGGCCTTATGACGACCGGACAAGGCAACCTATAATACGACACGATTCGGGTTGGGAGTCTATCTTATCCACCCTTTGGAAAGGTGTCGTCAAGCCCGTCCTCGATGGCCTGGGCGTTTCTGGATGTCGTTCTGCGCAATCACCCTGGGATTTATCACGTGTTTTTTGGTGTCCATCTGGGCCTTTCACCTTCCTTCCCATCCATGCCGCTGGCCTCTATGGCACTCAATATTCGGAACCTGGCCACAAAGTATTCGATTTCGTTATCTCGTCCTACATCCCTTCTCTCAACTCTCTCACGCCGTCTATTCAAAACGTCAGCTCCGTTGGTGATTTCCGTTGTCTAGCTGTCCCTCAGCAACTTCGGGATGGCCACTCACCGGCAAGGCCTGCGGGTGAACTGGAACACAACGGTCACCCCGAGAAGCCCAGCTGTCTTCACAATCTCGGCCACTCCTTCCTCACTCGTTTTGAGCGCCTCGGCCAGCTCAACGACCAGGAGGACGCCATTTCGAGGCAGAAGGAAGCTGTTGACGTCACTCCTGATGGTCACCTTCACAAGCCCGACTGTCTTGACAACTTCAGCAACTCCTTCCTCACTCGTTTCAAGTACCTCAGCCAGCTTACCGACCTAGAGGACGCCATTTCGAGGCAGAAGGAAGCTGTTGGCGTCTCTCCTGACGGTCACCCTCACAAGCCCGGCCATCTTCAAAACCTTGACAACTCCTTCCGCAGTCGTTTCGAGTGCTCCGGCCAGCTGAACGACCTGGAGGACGCCATTTCGAGGCAAAAGGAAGCCGCTGACCTCACTCCTGACGGTCACTCTCACGCAGTCATCAAGAACTCTCGAGAACGAATCGCCCCCCAGAAGTCTTTTATTGGGTCGGTGGTGGAGGTTCTTCCTGTGGTAAACGACGCGGATGGGATCGCTTCTACTCGCCACCATGCGCAAGACTCAGAGCATCCCAGTAACAGGATCCTCTGTCTTGCCGATGAACAGTGCTTGGAGCGGTCAGACATGGTCTCCTCACGTCCTCGTGGTAGTCTTGCCTTTCTATCTGCGTGTAAGGCTGCGATGGGCGACAAGAATCTGACCGACAGCACCGCACATATGGCTGCAAGAATGTTGTTTGCCGGTTATGGAGGAGTCATTGCTACAATGTGGTCAGTCGGTGGAGATGTTGCATCTTGTGTGGTGAAAGATGTCTACGAGGAGCTTTTCCGAACTGAGACAATGCCGAATTGTCGAAGGGCAGCACGGGCATTGCACGATGCTGTTGGACGCCTCCGAGAAAACAATGCGTCGTTCGTTGAGTGGGTCGCGTTCATCCATGTTGCCCTGTGAAGGTTTGTCGTGTTATCTCTATGTCAGTGGGTCATGTGCCCCGTGATTTGCATTAGTGCCAAACGCTGAGCTGCTAATAGGTTGGTCACGTAGTATTTATGATTATGGCTTAGTTTGATCATTACACTTGTACAGTGTGCGTCACTCAAGGGCGGCACGTCTGCCAAGGGCTCAATTTTGCCCCAGGCGGTCCCCAATTGATTTTTAGGAATGAAACATGGTCAAACTAGCGTAAATCTGCATTCTTGTATATCAC
>JBBPMO010000711.1:0-18192 GCA_038090315.1 Xanthoconium stramineum | reverse complement strand
ACCTGAGAGAATTTGTCTGTCCTTGCACAATCTGGGTACACAGACATCATCTGTGTGGTGGTGCAGGGGATCCATGGCAATGCTATGTGTTGGGTGCCAAAGATGAACTGCAGATGAACCTGAGAGAATTTGTCTGTCCTTGCACAATCTGGGCAGGAAGACGTCTGTGTGGTTGTGTGGGGGAACCATGACAGTGATGTGCATTGGATACCATAGACAAACTGCAGACAAACATGAGAGGATTTGTCTGTCCTTGCACAATCTGGGCAGGTGGACATCTGTGTGGTTGTGTGGGGGATCCATGGCAATGATGTGCGTCAGATACCATAGATGAACTGCAGACGAACCACAAGCAAACTGGAGAGTATTGTCTGTCCTTGCACAATCTGGGCAGGCAAACATCCATGTAGTTGTGTGGGGGAACCATGGTAATGATGTGCATTGGATACCATAGACAAACCATAAACAAACATGAGAGAATTTGTCTGTCCTTGCACAATCTGGGCAGGCGGACATCTGTGTGGTTGTGTGGGGGATCTATGGCAATGGTGTGCATTGAATACCGTAGACGAACCGCAGACGAACCGCAGACGAACCACAGATGAACCGGAAAGTATTTTTCTGTCCTTGCACAATCTGGGTGGGTGGACATCCATGAAGTTGTGTAGGGGAACCATGGCAATGATGTGTGTTGGATAGTTCACATTGCAAGGCTGAGAGATGGCAACCATATCTCCATGCTACCATTGAACAATGGCAAGATATTACACACTACATGCCAACTACCCTCTCAACATACCACAAGAATAGTTCCATGACTCTGCTGTGATACCCAGGTGATGGAGTTCCTGTCAACCATGATGAATATGCCATTCCATCAGCCCATGTCAGTCCCAACTCAATTTGTGCTCGTTTCCGCATCTCCAAATTCCCCCAGATTGCCAGGATTGTCGGTATAACAACATCCTCCCACTCGCATTTTGTATTTGAGTCTCCAAATGGACCATGCAGCATGTCAGAACATGATGGCACATGACACCTCCAGCAAATGCCTTTTGCATGCTGGTATCGCAGGGTCTTCTTCCACTCAATGAGTACTGCAAATCCACCCAACTTCTGTAATGGTGGACAGTGGAATAATTCCTTATGTTGTGGTGTGCTGCAAAATACCAGGCACATGCCACATCCATGATCTTTCACCTTGTTCAATGCCCGTCGCATCCGGTCTGCTTCATCAAACACTCCACCTAGTCGATCGACACGTTTCTTTTTTGATACATGGGCTGCAGGTGCAAATGGATCCCCATTTGAAAAGGTATTGGTTTGCTGGGAGGTATGCTTTGAGATTGATAATGGTTGTGGATACCCTGGTGCTTCTACACCTGAATGGGATACCTTTGGCCATGCTGGTGTGTTTGGAGTGTGTGAGGAGTATCCAACGGCTGTATGAATTGATGTGGCACTTGCAATCCCTTTGCAGACAGAACATAGGATGTTTGTCATGTCCAGTTTGCACTCTACTCCTTTTCCATCGATGTAGAGGGTGGCCCCATAGCGTAGACATCGATTGGTTCCATGCACATAAATGTGGTCATAGGCATACCATTGACCCTTGTGATCTTCAGCATTCTTTGCAATGGTAGGTTGGTGGCCCTTTACTGCAGGGAAGATGAAGCATCGTGCAGGTTCACCATCTCGTCCACCACGTCCTTGTGCCTGAATAAGCTCAGACATCTCCAAGGCCATCTTGAAATGGATTGTGAGTCGAACATGGGAGTAGTCATTGCCAGTGCTGAATGCATTGGTGCAGATCATGATTGGTGTAATTCCCTGTCTCCAGTTGTTGTAAATTTCGAGGCGCTTCTCATCAGTTGTGGTTCCTCCCCCACAATAGAATGGCCAGCCAGTCTGTCAGTAAAATTAGCCAATAAAGCGACCAAATGACATGAAATGACTTACCATCTCAGAGAGGGCCACCCCATTGTCCATGTATGCCACAAACACAAGTCCACGATCCTTGGATGTCCACTTTCTTTGCTCTTTCAGTACAATCTCCTTGATTTTTGATGGTATTGCTTGAGGATGCAGAGGTTGTTCCAGAATATATTCGAGTTCTGGTCTATTGCTGCTTTGTCGAATCTCTACACCATTGTTCAACAATCCAAATGAATCCCTTAATGCCAGAACACTGGTAGGAGGTACTGTGCCACTCAGTAAGATCAGCTGCATGCTGAGGTCTCGTAGTTCATTGACTCTTGAGAGGGAACTGCGGAAGTCACTGGATAGGAGTGGAAGATGTGCCTCATCAAAGACCATGCGAGTGATTGGTAAAGTTTGGTGGAGTAATGTTATGCTCTCCCGCCAACCTGCAAATGTTGCTCGGTCAGCAGAAACCAGGATCAGGTTTGTTTGTGGATTGAGTTGCCCTTGGTTGATTGATGGATTATACTCCTGATAAGGGATGTTCATGCCTTGTAGTTTCTGTTTCCAGTCTGTCATGAGAGACTTCAAAGGTAGGACTAGGATGGTGCCTGTATTGGGTGATAGTATGGCAGGGATGATAGCTAGCATGGATTTGCCACCACCAGTTTTCAACATTGCAAGAACATCAGTCTTATGTTCCATGACAGCAAGTATTGCATCCTTTTGCTGTTCTGAGGCCCAAGTGGCATTTGGCTTGTTCAAGACTTGTTGCAGTGCACTGAGACATTGCATCTCTGTGTATGATTCCTGAGTGACGTGATGTGGAACTAGCAAAGGTGTTGACATTGTTTTGTTGGCTGCTAGGACAAATTAGCATTAATAACCATGTATTATTCCAAATTCCCCTTGGACAATGACTGACCAATTGCCTCTTGTATTCCATTGATGGCAGTGTTATCATACAGATCCTCCATCTCCATATCTTCAAGATTTGTTGGTCGATGTTGTGTGACTGTACTGGAAATGGTATGCTGGACATTGTCAAGATTTTTTAACCTGCAGAACATTGCACCACTGACTGTAGAATCCAGATTGGTCTGATTATTTGATGTCCACTGTGCCCCATCCCTAGGTATAGGATCCTTGCTTGTGTGACCCTCAACATTTGTGAATCTGTGCATAGACTGCTGCATAGAATCACTGCCCATAGCTTCCTTGAGTGCAGAAAGAACTATGGGAACAATGGCAGTGGAGACCTTGTCGATGAAGTGTTTTTCCAGGTTATTTAGTAGCCTTTCTTCTATCTTTGCAACAACTTGATCTGCAACTTTCTCTTCTGAGAGAATATGTTGCTTTGGCTGCAGATGACCTAGCACCTCCTTTTGTACATCTATGCCCAATTGACCAGACTTGGCCAAATGTAGAAATTGTGGGGGATCTGCACATTTATAGGATAGGCCCAGACCACCTGGCACAGTATGCATGATGTGTTGCCACTTGACACTTGCATGCAAGAAGTGAGGAAGGACATCTTCAGCAGCACCTGCAAGAGCATCAGGGCTGAGACCATAGACACGATTTTCTGTCATCCTGGAGTGACCAGCTTGAAGGATATCAGCAGTGTCAGCTTCATCCAAGTCAAGAAGCTCCTCTGTATAATGTGCCAGCTTGCGCTTGAATGCAATGCTGATGTGGCGCCAAGGATTTACAGTCAGCTTGCAGTTGACATAGTTTAGGCTTGTGCGAGCCATGATGTTGCTGAGATCATTGGTATCAAATAGCCTGTCAACATTGACAAAGATGTGACTCTGGTAAAGACATAAGATGTCCTGCCTTTGAGGCTGGCATAGGTGGATAACAAGTTCAGCAAATGGACGGGCAAGGGCAAGGGATTGGATCATGAGGTCGCCAGTAATAGCATCAAGGGAGTGTGGGATGAGTTTGTCTTGCCCAGTCATGGATCCCATCTTGTTATAGCGCCGAAGAATTGCAACATGTTTTCCCATTATGACAAGATTGCGTTGTGATCGATGCTTGGTATTGGAATACAACATTGGAGTGAGCTCTGTGCCACGACCTGGAGCACCACTCAACATTTCACAACGCATGAGCAGATGGGCTTGAAATTCTGCATAATCCCGAAGCCATTGCATTAGTGCACCATAGTTCCATGTCATTTTTCCGGCATGAAAATGTCCAAAGAAATCCCTGATAGATGGATTTGCCATGAATGCATTTGCCAAGGCATCATGGTTGTTGAAGCAAGTGTTTCGTGGATCTGTTAGGAAGGAATAGCCAACTTCATTATTGCCCATTGTGTCTGCAAGGTGATCATAGGATAGTTGCAGGTTGGTCCCTTTGAGAACTTTCTTCTCCCAAATGTCAATGATGGTTTGCCCACTGGTGGAGAACATGGCCCGCAGTTGATCGAGATGGATCTTTTCTCCCTTATAAAGCAATTCCTTCCATTCCATGCGATCAAGCCACCAGATGCAAGGCATGCTCATTGTTTGAAATGAGATGGAGGATGCATAGTGTTGCAGGGCACGAATGCGACTGAATGGAGAGTGGGTTTTCTCTGTGAACCACTGAAGAAGTGAATTGCAGGCATCCTCTTCATTATCATGGAACTGGATAGGGGCAAGACGTTTGATCTCCTTCAGACAGGCCAAACGAATGCAAAATTGGAATTTGGCAAGATAGCCAGTAACATCTTTGGGTTCTTGATGTCCACCATCCTTGTTCAAGGTGATGAGTATGAGAAGGCGCTCTGTAGGACAAGGGACAGGGTTTCCAGATGTTTTGTTCCACTTGGTCAACCATATTGCACAGAAGAGTTGGTGCAATGCCTGAGAGACATTAAAGCAGTTCTGAAGTGCAGTGTGGAGGTTGGATATGCAATTCTGCACTGCCTGGGGTAATGGAATTATATAGTGTTGTTGTGATGGCAGGCGAAGGAGGAGGCACAATAGGGAGATGATGGGTTGAATGTATTTTGAGAGGGACTTTGGATCCTGGTGAGCATGCAAAGATGTATTGTTGATACCACTTGAAAAGATTTAAGCAAGAGAATTTGAAACAAAGAGTGGGAAAGATGCTTACTTTGTTTGAGGATCTGGAGAGTTTAGCTTTTGTAAGATCAGGTCATCTGTAACCTTCAAGCATGCTAGAGCCTCCTGAAAATAAAACTCTACAGCCCTCTTTATTCCTGGCATAGCAGGATCCATGTTGTCCTTATCTGGTACTTGAACCAACTTTTGCAAGAGATTGATATCATGACCAGCAACATGCTCATGCCATCGTGTAATGCGTAGCCAAGGTGAGATTATGCGTTCATCTTGAGGGGCATGATGTTTTGAGATGTTCTGAGAGACATCATTTCGTAGTTGTCTAATCACTTGGTGTAGTGGATCATCTGGTGATGGAGCATGGTGTGAAGGTTTGGTGATAGGATCAAAGACACGCCAGAGAATGCGAGAAGAACCACCCCTGGCATATTGTTGCATTTTGCATGGTGACCAATTATAAGGAAGAGGAGCATCAGAATGAGCCTGTTTATAATGGAGATGCATGTTTTTCTTTGTTCCCAGAACATGGGAACATAAATTGCATTGGAAGCCATCATGGATCTTTAAACCTTTGAATGGCACAACACCATGCTCAGTGGTGTGAGGAAGAGGAAGAGTCTCATGGAGTTCAAGGAATTCAACCAGTTGGTTGAAGAATGTGATGTTAAATTTGGCACCAGAGTGTTTGTTGTGCAGGTGGCCTTTGACATGAGATGGTGCCAATGCCACAAGGCATATATTGCAACATAAAGTTTGCAAGTTAGGATCGATAATCATGTTGATGCTGTCAAGAAAGGGATGATGTAATAAACCATCACTGGAGTCATAAATCTGTAATGATCATGATAAAGTGAAGTGGATGTAATGGTGGTGATTAGAACATGCTTACTGGATTGATAAGGTGTTCATTATTGGAATCAATATCTCCATGAATAGAATTATGAACAGAATTAGAGGATTCATTCTATTAAAGGTGGTGTTATTAAAGAAAAAAATGGGTGATGTTATGATTCTTGCCTGAGGCTGAATAGGAGGACCAGACTGTTGTAGGCTTGTCTGAGACTGAATAAAAGGATTAGAGTGTTGTGATGATTGAGAAGTAGGAAGCTAAGGGTATACATACATGGGCATGGCTTTGCTCAGATTGATTGATTGTTGATGTAATATCAGTGATTGGTTCATTGTTGTTTGTATTCTGAAACACAAGTGCATGATAGAAGAAATCAGGAAAATAAAAGTGTATGAAATTTTGTTTACATTGGCTGGTATAATCCATGTTTTTCTCTTGTGCAAATGTTTCTTTAGACCTTCTAGAGTGGAGAATCCATCGTTCTTAGGACAGCCAGTAATGGCACAGTGACAGTCAAAGAGACCATTTTTGTTGAGGAAAACAGTGATTTCCTGATCAAGTCCAGGAATGGTGAGCTTTGTGCCAAGCCCAAGATCAACAATACATCTCTTTTGATGTTTGGAGTAGTCTTTGCGAACATGGAAGATAGCCTGACACTTGCCACAGGTATGCATGGTTGTTGAAATGATAAAATGTGAAGATATTAAATGGAGTGGTTGAAATGATGGTGGTATGATGTTAAAAGAAGTCAAACATTGCTTAGTCAGAATTTCTATCTTTGGAAAAAAATGCTTATCAAATAGCACAGCCATAATATACTATTATGATGCTAATAATATAGAGTTGAAAACAATATCTAGCTTATGCAATATCATAAATTTCAACTTGAAATAATGGATCTAGGACAAAATTTGATGGATTAATCTCTTTGTATTTTTTTTTGAATGAAAAAACATGTCCTTACTCTTAGCATCTCATTTATATTTGATGCCCAGCATACCACTTGAGGAAGAGCAAAACAGTTTAGGAATGATTGGCAATGCTAAAGAGAGAGCCTGGAAGATCAATGAGGGCATGAGGAAAGGCACAGTCTGCCAGCTGAACAAGCCCATTGAAGACCCAGATGAAGCCAAGGCCATGTGCCAACAATGTCCAGCATGAGTACACAAAGCACATTGCATGACTACCCATTTGACATGGAGACAATGACAGATCCAGCAAGACCATTGGAGGATACTGAAGTGTAATGGGTAATGATGAATATGATTTAGAGGAACCCACAGAGCCACCCAACAAGCCTAAAGGCATGGGATGGTGAGATGGTGAGTGGAGTGTTGTGAAAGTCCAATCACAAAAGGTGGAGATGTTGAGTAAGTTGACAGATGGTTGCAGAGGCCATGAGTAATGATGGTGATGGCAAAGGTTGACCAGGAAAGCCTGATGAAACACTTGACAGGCTGCAAGTCAAGTCCACAAAGTCTGTGGATGTCCAGGTTGAGCCAGAGTGTAAGACCAATGACAAACAAAACCAGGAGTGTCATGTACAGAAGCATGGATGTAGGAACTGATGGAGAGGGTATAAGGGTGAGTTAAAACATTCAGTATGAGGTAGAGAGGTTAAAGGCATGTCAAAGTGATCCAATTGAAGGGGAGAGACCAATTGCATGGGCACATGGATGGTTAATGACAAGGTGTTATGTAGAGTGTAGTTTCTAGTAACCGGTGTGAGGTTGAGAGTGTCTTTAGAGTAATCTTCAGCAGGAGGCCATGTCAGAAGTGTGTTTTGGTAATCTCCAACATTGCAAGGAGTGTGCTTGAGTAATCTCTTGCACAGATAGCGAGTTTGACAAGAGTTTATATGGAGGATCTCATAAAGAGTAGTGTTTGAAAGTCCACTCCTAGGACTGGCAAAGGACTGCAACTGAACTGGACTAAGACCAAACAAGACCAAGAATGAAAAAAACCATTTGTTGGTCTTTTGCAATCTTGGTCTTGATCTTTTCTTTGTAAAGAAATCAAAAAGACCAGGGACATTGAGGATGTTCAGGACTGCCAAAAGATTGTTGAAGACACCAAATATAATGGGATAGGCACCATCACAATAGGAATGAGTGCAGCATTGAAATAAATATGCCAAATTGAATTATAGAATTAGGAGGTCTAGAAGATGAGCAGAAAGTGATGGGTGATGTCAAGACTAACTGGAACTGCCAAAACATTATTGAAGGCAGCAGATATGATGGAAAATAATGGGAATTGGATGGCAGAATGAGTGCAGTACACCACAACTCAGAATGAATTACAAGGAACATATCTAGACTGTTCATACCACCACTCAATTACTGCAAATGACCTTAGTCCCATCCAAACCCACCACATCACTGTGAATTATAGCCACACTGGACAAATTGGACATGCCAGATATGTTGTACATGAACCATAGATGATATAGAGGTGATCCCAGGCAATAAAATATGAGCACAGTGGCACTGGAGTCAATTGAGGATAAGAAAGTGGTATATGGGCATGCGCGCACGGTGACTAAGCAAACTGCGCGCAGGTGCGCGTAGCAAGTTTGCAAAATATTGATGATATATTGCTAGCTATTGTGTTATAATTGGTTATAAGTATCAGATAAATGTACTAGGAGTACAAATATAATGAGATATATCCACTTGACAATCAAAGTTCTCAATATCTTACCTAACTTCCCCCAACTTCCCCCTAACCCCTATTTCGCTGGGTCCACATAGGGGGTACTATCTAGGGGGTCCAATATCAATATAATTAGCATGTAATGGGTGGGTTAACCCACAGATAGAGGTGAGGATTTAGGAGGGGGGTGGTAAAATACTACGCGCACCTGCGCGCACTGCGCGCATGCGCGCAGTAGTATTGATGACCATCAATACTGGGTAAGATTATTAGCTTCTTTCGATGTTCGTCTTCTGTGTCGAATACTTGCTTGTCGGGGGTCGTTTGTGTGTTTTGTTACCCTTCCGAGTCTGATTTTAATGTTCCCGTTTTGCGCATTTTACAGGTTGCCCGAAATGCGCAGAACAGCGTGTTGTATTTTCACCGTTTCACATCTCCATCATTCCTCGCATGCCCTTTCACGCATTTCAGGGTGCCCCCGAAATGCGTGAAATTGACATGTCCAATCTCTGTCACTTCTCATCTATTTCACAGGGCCCTCCTTCTCTTCCATTCCATGTCGTCGTCATCCCTTGTCTGTCATCATCATCCCCTCCCTGTCGTCATCATCTCTCGCCCGTCGTCACCATCTCCTCCCTGTCGTCATCATTCCTCGCCTGTCGTCATCTCCCCATCCCTGTCATCGTCATCGTCCCACATCCCTCGTCGTCATCCTTCGTCCGTCATCACCATCCCCTCCCTCGTCATCCGCCCTCATCATCATACCCTCCCTGTTATTATCGTCCAGACCTCGCCCATACCCCGCTCGAAAGCCCCGGCTCCAGCTCGGCTTTCAAGGGCTCCGCCTTGGAAAAATTAAAGCCTGGCCGTCAGTGGGGTCTCACGCTCAGCTCAGCCTGGCTCAAAGCTCAGGCCACGCCTCGGGCTGAGAGCGGGGGCAAGTGTGGGAGATGGCAAGCGTGATCGTGAAGAACGACATCACAACATGGGCACTCGCACATGTTGTGATGTTGTTCCTCGGCGACACCACCATGTCCCAGGACGACGTGCTGAGCAGAGCATCGAGGATGAGTCGACGGCGTCGAGAGCGTCGACAGAGCACACATGGCATGTGTGATGACGACAACGAGAGAGTCCCAGGCAAGCCACTCAAACCACCGGATCGCACAGAGGTTCTGCCAACCCATAGGCAGTCAGTTCGACCAAGAGTGTGAATTGACCGGATGGCAATCGCACGAACGTGCGGACGCGGAGACCAACGCGCAGCTCGTAGGTGCTGAGACGTCCAGGACGTGGTCAAAAGGTGGAGGACGCATCGCAGAGACTAAGCGTGTTGGCGCATAGACAATCGTCGACCGTGGCTGACGAAAACGATCACCACAACGAATCAGTCAACGACGACGTACCGATGGGTCCCCAAGAGCCTCCACCACCACCTGACGAACCCGCACACCGACTAAACAGACCCCCGAGCGTCGAGCTCAGGGGGGAGAGAAGATTAGTTACAAGCTCTGAAAATGCACGTACCAGCGACAAAGCAGTCACATTAGGAGCGTTGGGACGTGTCGAGGACATTGAAATCCTTCTGAAGGAGCTGCAAAACGCATCAGATCCTGTCAGTAAACGCTCAGAGCCAGTAGAGCTGAAATACCTACCAAGGAGGGCTCGAGACAGCCCACACGACCCGGGAGGCGAAACGGCTCTACCATGTGGTGTCCACAGCGTCCAATAACACCCTAGGAACATCAATGACGAGTGCACCGATGAAACGGACACGCTATGTCAAGATAGGCCGCCAGGAGGGCCGTTAGACCTACCAGAGGCATCAAAGGTCGCCAAGGGCGATTCGGACCACCAAAAGCTTGTCGAAGGTGCAGAATACAATGGGGTACATCCCAGGAGTGACGAGAACGGACGCGTCGTCAAAACAAACGCGCTACGTCGAGGTATAGGGCTGGGAGGCCATAGAGGGAGCAGGAGGCGACGGGTGACGTCGAGGTCAATTGGGACCACAAAAACATCGTCGAATGCAGTGGATACAATGCCATATGCTGAGGAATGGATGGCACAACGAGCGCAGCATGACGCGACTCAGAACAAGTCAAAACAGACTCGCTAGCTACATACCAGGCAAATCAGCACGAGCAGCGCTGTGACACAACGACAGACGTACCCAGACCATCCACACCACCTCCCAAGCACCGCAGACAACCTCATGCCTGTCCTAACCCGCCACATTGCCAAAGACAACTCAAACTGCAACTTATAAGAGTCAGCAATCCCACGAGGACCTACCAGGTCACATGCGTGCACCAAAGCTGAATCAGGCAAATTTGACGTACCACACATGTTATACATGGACCATAGATGGAGTAAGAGCGATTCCATGGTGTGATATGCAAAGACAGTGGTGTTAGAGTTGCCCGAGAACAAGTGCACACACCTAGATGGCACAATCACAATAGCCAAGCCACAACATTCCAAATTCGGTAACCACTACACCACAGCATGATCTCACCAAACATAGTATTACAAACCAAAGAAGCCCTGGCCCTGGCCTTGGCTCACAGCCTAGACAACTCAGAAGCCAAGCCAAAAGCTGTGATAAGCCATACCATGCAGCCTGGCTTGGCTCCACTAAGAAAGCTCAGATTGGCCCAGCCTGGGGCCTGAGGCCAGCCCTTGTACAACACCAACAATGGAGGACAATCAAAAATGAAAGGTGCAATGAGCATAGTGTTCCACAATCCAAAAATGTATCAAAACAAATGTGCTAGCTGAGCACCAGGCTAGTTAGTGCATGCTGTCCAAGTGCATAATAACAAACACACCTGAGCCATTTTATTTACCTTTCCAGTATCATAAATAACTCCATTCCCATCCAAACCTACCACTGCATTGAGCATAACTAAAATGGTGACCTACAAGTGTCAGTTACACCTGATGGATCTACCAGGCCATTCAAACCCATCAAGGCCATATTGGCCATATTGAATCAATCAAAAATGTCATAGAATAATCCACAACCATTCCCAGACTACAATATGCAAAAATAGCAATGCTCAAGTTAATTGAACATAAGCATGTGCACCCAAACAGCGTGACCACCTAGCTAAGTCACAACTTGCTATATTGGGCAATCATGCCAATGCAGCACAATATAACTTCACCATACATTTCAAATTCCAAGATCCAAGGCCTATCAGAAATAGAGCCTAAGCCTTACATATTACTAGAACTCTGGACCATCCAAACCATCTCTTAACATTTAAAAGCAACTTTACATTTTTTTAAATTCTTTATATTATTAAATTTAACTAAATATATAATTTGAAAGTGTTAATACTATTAGATGAATCTACCAATCTATTTGTATATACTGTGATTTACTTAGCTTATGTAAGCAGTATTCATATTGAATTATTTAAGTTTAATAAAGGCTATTTCTAATTTTATTTTGGTTGAACATAGTTTAAATATATAAAAACAAAAAGGAAAACAGGTATTGAAAAATATAAATTATTTCTTCATTTTCTAACCCCTGTTTTTGCGCATTTTTGAATCCTTTGAAAATGCGCAAAAATGGCTTATTAAATATCAAAAATTCATTTAAGTATATTCAAAACAAATATAACAATAGTAAAAACAAAAGAAAAATATTATAAAGATGCTGCTATTTGCACACATTATAAATCTTTATATCACGCATTTTTGGACATCTTAAAAATGCGCAAAACAAGCACTTTGAATTTAATATATATATATAATTGTTTTGTTTAATTTGGGTTTTACAAGAGAAACAAAATGAAAATATAAATAAGAAGTATATCAATGGGAACAGATTATAAGTACCATTTTATGCATTTTTAAACCTTTTGAAAATGCGCAAAAAAAACCCTTTCAATTTTAAAAACAGATACTTGTTTTCATTTCATCAGAAATTTATAAAAGAAATTATATGAAAATATAGATAAGAAGCATGTTAATGTGCACAAATTATAAGCACCATTTTGCGCATTTTAAAGGTACTCCAAAATGCGTGATATAATAGGTTCAAAATTGTACATAACTAGTATAGGATTGTTATAAATTCAAAAAGTAAAATGATAAAAACAACCTAGGGTTTTTACGCATTTCAAGACATCTCCAAAATGCGTGATATATGCATTGAAAACATGCCTTAACCTGGCCCCAACCCCAACCTATTTACAAAAAGTCCGTAGTATCAATTCAGGAATACATGTCCAGTTACTATGTAACATGGTCCTGGGGGCTTTCAAGGTCCAGAAACTGAGTGGGAGTAGTCCAGAGGTGCACCAGAATTTTTTTGATAGTGTAATCAACATTGGCCTCCTACTCCCCCTACCCCATCATATCAATTTGGGAATGCATGTCCAGCTCCTAGGTAACATGGTCCTGGGGGCTTTCAAGGTCCAAAAATTGAGTGAAAGTAGTCCTGAGGCGCTCCAGAATTTTTTTGACAGTGTAACCAACATTGGCCTACTATCCCCCCTACCCCATCATATCAATTCAGGAATGCATGTCCAGCATCTAGGTAACATGGTCCTGGGGGCTTTCAAGGTCCAGGAATCGACTAGGACTGGTCTTGAAGCTCTTTAGAATTTTTTTGGTGGTGTAGTCACATTGCCCCCCCTTCCCCCTCTGTTTTTGTAGAATTTTTTTCTGACCACCAAATTCTTTCGGACCCTTTTTAGATTCAATATAATGATAATATCAAAGGATTGGCACTGTTTTCTAGCCTGTAATTTGGTTTCAACTTTGAGTTTTTAACTCCTAGATGAGTATATAATTTCCGTGGATTTTGTTGGATGTATCTATCATCAGTAACAATGTCGATGTGTTGTTACAAACAATGTGTTGAATATGGCAATGGAGCATTTCCAAAATTGGCGGAAATGCAGGATTTCTGTATATTTTGTAGCTCTAACCTAGCGCTAACCTTGAATGTATTAGATTAGGGTCCCTTAAATGATGCAGGAGCATTCCCAGGCCGCAATATGCGAGGACGGCGATGCTGGAGTCAATTGAGGACTCGCGCACGCACAACCACATAGCCGAGTCGCGACTTTCCATATCGGGCAACTGCGCCAGCGCAATGCAACGCGAGCGATATACTCACTCATACGGACACCCTTTTACTTAGTGACTTACTGAGTATTCTACATGTCTTTCATTACCTCCAATCTAAAGTCTTACACAAATGACTGATTTGACAGCTGTGTCCCGGGTTTTCCCGCTAGACATAATAGATATGTTGTGGAAGGATTTACCCCTCTACATAGTAAACAAGCAAGGTTTCAGCTGCTGTGGGCAGGATTTCCCCAAGTCAACTCTACTACGTCAAAATTCTAATGGATTTCACAGTTTACAGATTTCACAACATTACAACTCCAGAAGCATCTTTGAAAGGCAAATTCTCAGGTCTTCCCGCCAAATCTCAGAAACCTTTTCATCCCTGCTTGTCAAGATTCCCTCGCTTCATTGAGGACCACCACACAAGCCTATCCAGTATTAAAGGCAAACCCTCTTTCATATGGGTGACGTTCCAGCGCAACACCTTCGATGGTGGCACACGCCACCTTTGGATGCCTCTGATAGTGACAACCACAACAGGCGTCGGGCATCTGAATACGCCGGGGTCAGGAACTACATAGTTAGCACAGTTTGATCATTCTAACGCGGCAGCTGACGTGGCTTTCATAGGTTCCCATGAACTTCCGACCACACAGCCTGTCCCCTTCGGGTCCAGGAACATGTGGTGGTAGCTAATCTCCTGGAATTCGGGAGTTCAGGTACAGGGGCGTGCAAGCGCGGGACGCCCAGTGGCGGAACGGTGCACGAACGGCCCGATGCTCACACTCTACAGCCTCGAATGGGAGCGTACAATCCGCCGAAATGATCCCCAAACGGCCCACCGAATGACTCAAATCCGTGTGAGATGCATGGTGTGTCCAAGAAATCCATAGACTCCCCACTCACTAATTCAAAACCTGTTGGGTACACCATCGTGCCCGTAGACCAGCCAACTTGAACACGCAGGCCCTTGGCTATGCCTGCTGGGCCACATTAAATGCCTTTCGCGAGTGTTTTCCAGGCCCAGGACCAGTCAAACCAGACCCAGGCACATCCTCCGTGATAGGGGAGCGAAAGCAGCCACGGAGGCGGCGTATGTCCTATGACCACCGCTGAGCGAGCCGATTCCGGTGGGCCCAATCTACCTGCTATTTCAGTTCCTCTGTTGTACGGAGCCACTGCAGGGCGCATCAAGCGTGGGTGAGCGCGCATCTGCAACAATTTTCACCGTCAGAAGACAGTGTGCGCCACGGTATGCCTGCTTGAACCGGCTGCTCGGAGGCCTGTGAGGGCCAACACTGAAAGTATATAAGAGTATGGTTTCTGGACGAATGAGACCATCCATCAGGACAACAATTTATATCTCATACACACTCTCAGCCATGGGTTTTACGAAAACTTTGAATTTCACCTAGTATATCTCTCCCTGATCTCTCTCACTCGGACGCTGACGTTACATTAGCACCAACCTCCCGGCCAACCAGTTGGTTTTTACATTCGATGTTCAGAAGATCGAAAACTACCAGCTGTATGAAAACTTTTTCCCTGTCGTCTGGAAGTGAGTATTTCACATTTACATTCGAAACGGCTTTTGGCTTACTCGTGATTTACTAGGGTCAACCCTGTGCTCCCAAACGGTAAACGACAGTGTCGTATCTCTGATTGGTCCGCTGATGATACATGCAGGGAAATACCAGTTCGACCTGGTCTACCAGCAGCAGTAAGTAGACAAGATTTTTTCTGACGTCGTAGAGCGGCCGTCAACTTACCTCACCTACAGGTTTGCGTTTGCCACCGCTCAGATTGATCAGGGAAAAGTCGTGATCGATCAGGCTGTCCAGGATATCGATGTACTACTTTTTTTCATCGCATTGTCATTCCTGCTGATCAACTAATGACGTATTTTACACAGTTCCAGCAGACCACGTCTGTAACCGGCAACGCTACCAACGGCTACACTTGGAGCGTAAGTCTGCGAGCCTATCTGGATAAACAATGGCGTACAACATTCGTCCACAGGTCCCGCAACAGAACTTGAACTTGGACCCAAACGAGTTCGTGGGGACCAACAGCACTAGCCAGGGCCAGAATATCGCTGTTTGTGCGTGGTTTTTCTCTCGCAAGCCACGCCGCTCTAATCCGTGATTCATAGGCACCGATCCAGGATTCGCGGCGCCGCTCTTGTCCTTTGACGTCCCGTAAGCTTCCAGCATCTCTTGTCGTCCAAAGCACGCCGTCTCACTGACCATACTTGATACAGTGCCGGGGCTAGTCTCGAAGTCGAATTCAACGCGCTTCTCCGAGCCTACGCCGTCGGGGGCATCGAAGAGACCGACATCCTCAGGACCCAAATTACCTCCGAGGTCATTTGGTCCGTGAATCTCGCTACATTGGAACCCTCCACCGACTGGGTCATCACATACGACACAAACAGTCTGAACTATGTGATCAGTCCATACACAGGCGAGTGAGTCGACGGCGCAGAGCAGAAGCAATGTTACGGTCTGCGTTGGCTTACTGACGTTCTAACCTTGTGTTTGCATCTTCGAGCGTGTTTTATGTAAGGGTTCTATGCTTCCTTTATCCTGTCTGGTTGTTGTGCTGTGTATGTATGTCTGCCGTTGAAGTGTTGGTTGTAGTAGCGTCCAGTGTTTCTTGTCAGTGACCGATGTGAATGTGATTTGTGGTTTGTGATTGGCGAATAATGGTTTCTGACCCCAAGTTTCTCTCGTGGTGCGAAGAAGCATGCTGAACGCGAGTGCATACAGCGGTCATGATATAGGATTAGGCTATGGTGATATCTTCATGGTGATCTAGAAATCGCGTCTCGGTGCGTCACTGGATCCGAACCACCTCGTCATCCAAACCCGTCGTCGGGCCCGTCATCCTCGACCACCTCCCACCCTTCCTCCTCTGCGATCCGCTCCGGTCGTCTGCGCGTTGGCGACCGCACGCCCAACGTCGGCTCGCCAGTGCCTGCCGCGCTGTCCTGCACCACGCCCGACCCTACCACGGCAACCCGTCGTCTACCCTTCGCCGGACTCGCCGTCGTCGCTTGCAACACCTGCGCGAAATCGAGTGGGAACGAGGGCGGAGTCGGAGGCGGTAAACCCGGGGTCGTCTCATGCGAACGCCTGACGCCAAGTTCAGGCGGGCCACGAGAAATTAAAGACAGCGACGACGTACCGTCCCAACTCGCCACTGCAACACACAGCCCAAAGATTACTGAGCGCGTCGCCCGCCTGGGAGAGGGGTATCTCCACGCTCTGAGTGTGGGCGAGGTAACAGACGTTGTACAACAACATCGCGAACGCAGTCGTAAACGACGCCTTGGGTTCGCTGGGCGGTACGAGCGTCGCCGAGGACGCCGTTTCCGTTGTCTGTGCCACCGAGATTGTTGACACCGGAAGTGGCGTCGGTGGCGACGAAGGCGATGACGTAGACGAGGAGGACGCTGTGAGGTGTAGCGGGTGCTTTGTCGTCCACCTAGATACATACCGCATGAACAACCCGCGTAAACCGCGCGTACGTAGGGACGAAAGTATACCTACTTGGCCCAGCTCCCTGATTCGCCGCCTTTCCCAGCGCCGATCCAGGGTTGTCCGACACCCAGCTTTTTCCCACTCCACTCGGGCTCGAAAGGAAGCTTGACGCCCAGATAAAACGTGAGCAACCCAAGGAAATGGATCGTGTGCGTGATGACGGCGTTGATATGGTCCGGGGGATACCCTACGTCCGAGTCGCGTTGTCACCCCAAGCGCGCAACGAGAAAAATACGACGCACGCCTTATATCTCCCGGCACCGGCAAAATCAAATCCCCAATCGTCCATTCCCCTTTCGTGCCCGCCCTTCCCCCAATCGGGGGCCGACCCCCCACCTCAACGACGTGAAACACCTCGACGAGCTCCTGGACAAGCCCCGAGCGCGCACGTGCGAGCGCTGCAGTTAGCGCCTGTAGCTCCTGCCCTTCTTTTCCCATCATCGCGTCCAGTGGGGGCGCGGGCACGAGCTTTGCCGCCGAGAGCGTGCGTCGACGTGCCGCGATGGATTCACGTAGCGTCCGTAGTCGTTCGCGTTCTTCGCGTGTTCGATCGAGGGCGTCGGTCAGTTTTTCATTCTTTCGATGCGGACCCTACACGCGGAAAGGAAACGCACTGGCATCATTGTCCCGCTTGAGCCTCGCCAAGCCTTCGGCGAGCTCCTCCACGTGCCGCTGACAGCTCGCAAGCCCTGCCCTCGTCGTGCGCGCGCCTTCGATGGTCTTGAGCGCCCTGGATGCCTTGGCCACTTGGTCGTCCCGATCCTTGCCAAAGCGCTGCGTCTGTAACCGCAAGTCGCGTAGACTGTAATATTCGTTTTCGTCGTCAGACGAACCCCGATCGTGTGCATGTGTCTGGACTCACTGATTGCGTAGACAGTGTTCGCAATAAAATTGGCGTTGTTTGAGTTCACAGTTTTTGCATTCCATGGCATCGTACGGGCGTCGTCGTCGTTTATAGGGTAGCCGTGTTTATGTGGGCAGGACAAGGGCAGCAAGGGATTAGTCACACACAAATTTGGGTTTCCCCCTATTTAGCCATTAGCACTGTGTCATACAAACA
>JBBPMO010000710.1:0-18226 GCA_038090315.1 Xanthoconium stramineum | reverse complement strand
TCAGTCTGAGGATGATATGTGGTGGAACGCTTGACATTGTAGTGGAGGAGTCATGCAAGTTCTCTGGTGAAGGCGGAAGCAAATCGAGGGCCTCTATCAGATATCAGAGAGTTGTGGAGACCAAATTGTTTGAATACATGGTGGAGGAAAAGTTTGGCTACTCCTGCTGTGTCTATGGTTTTTGAGCATGGGATGAGAATTACCCCCTTCATAAGGCTGTGGTCAACCATGACCATTAATGAGTCATGTCCATTTGAAGGAGGGAGATCCGTGATCAGGTTGACTGAAAGTTGCTTGAAGGGCAGGGAAGAGGATGAAGGAATGGGGGTAAGAGGGGGATGAGTGGGATGGTGATTGACTTTGTTCTGCTGGCATATGGCACATCCAGATATGAAGGCATTGACAAACAAGGAGAGGCCAGGCCACCAGAAGTCTCTTTCCAGCAAGGTTTTGGTCCGAAAACGTCCTGCATGTCTGGTGCTTGGGGAGTCATGTATGGAGTGGGTAATGGCTTGTTGTTTGTGTGGGGGAATATACATGTGACCCTTGAAGTATAAGTGGCCATTAGTCAGGTGCCAGTCATCTTTGGACAAACGAGGGAACAGAGGGGAGCTGAGTTTCAGGGCTTCCAGGGCACAAAGTACCAGTGGGTTCAACTGGGTGGAGGATTGAATCTTTTTGGCTAGGGCTAGGTCTACTAGTGCTTGGATGATTACAGGTTCTGGGCAGATGGATGTTTCCTGGTTGTCCTGGGTGGTGTCTCTACATGGTCTCATCTAGATAGAGTGTCTGCAGGGGCCATTTTGGTTCCCGGTGTGACTTGCCATTGCAAGTCAAAGTCTTGGAAAAACAGGGACCATCTGGCCTGTTGTCTGGATAGTTTTCTGGGGTCTTTGACATAGGAGAGGTTTTCATGGTCAGTGATGATGGTGACAGGATGTGCAGTCCCCTGGAGGTATTGGTGCCATTCCTCTAAAGCCAATATTACTGCAAGGAGTTCATGGTCATAGATGTCATACATAGTTGCGCTGTGCAGAGGAGAAGGTACAAGAGAAGTATGCACAAGAGTGCAAGTCTGAGTTCTCATCTGCTTGCATGAGTACTGCTCCAGCAGCTAGTAAGCAGGCATTAGTCATGATGGAGAAGGGGCAAGTTATGTCAGGGATCTGCAGGACTGGTGCAGAGGAGAAGATACATTTGAGGCACTTGAAGGCACCCTGTTGAAGTCGAGTCCAGACCCAGGGTTTTCCCTTACGAGTGAGTAGATTCAGGGGGGTGACGATGTTGGAGAAGTCTGGGATAAATTTCCTGTAAAAAATTTGTGAATCCAGTGAACGACCAGATTCCCTTGACCAAGGTGGGGGGTTTCCATTCCTTTATGGCTTCCAGTTTCTGACCTCTCCTTGTCCAATGATCATGCCCAAAAGTTCCATGTGAGGGACATCAAACATGCATTTCAAGAGTTTGATTGATAGTCCATGTTCCCAGAGTTGTTGGAGGACTTGTTGAGTTCATTCATGATGGAGGGCAATGTCATTTTTGGTGTGGATACCCGTGGTTCATGAACACCTGGAATGTGGGGGGGGCATTGCAAAACCTGAAGAACATGACAGTGGGCTCGAAAATCCCCATAGAGGTAATGAAGGCAGCCTTTCACTGATCTTGAGTGCAGATGTTGTTGTATCCCCATCAAATGTCAAACTTAGTGAACAAGGTGGACTCCTTCATATTGTCAATGAGTTCTGGGATGAGGGGGAGAGGATAGGCATTGTGGATGGTGTGGGAGTTCAGGTAGTGATAGTCTTGACATGGATGCAGTGTTCTGTCCTTCTTTGGTACAAAGAACAAGGGGGAGGCTTGTGATGATTTCAATTGTACAATTCATCCTGTTTTGAGATGTTCCTCAACAAAAGTCTTGCATGTTTCCATCTCTGTTGGGTTGAGAGAGTAGACTTTGGCTATCTTGGGGATGAAGTCAGGACTAAGTTCGATGGTGTGATCATAGGGACAGTGGGGGGGAAGCTGGTCATGGGTTTTCTCCAAGAATACATCTGTGAAATCGTTGCACCATTCTGATATGACTGGTTCAATCAATGGGGTGGTCTGGGCAATTTGGGTGGAAATGGTGGTCTTGTTGATCTGTTCTCTGTCTAACCAGGCTCATTGTTTGCTTAGTCTGTTAGAGATCTTCCCGTCCACATCCAGACCCAACCATCACAAGAGGTATCATTGGGGGATGTAGTCAGGAGGTGGAGAGACTGGGGACTTCGGGATGGACACAGTGTTCGATATCCAGTCAATTCAGGGGTTCCATTTGCACAACCAGGGCATTCCCAGGATTACTTGTTGTTTGCAAAGACTAAGGACCATGAGTTCAGTGGTTTCTCTGGATTGAGAGAAAAGGATATCTGTCTGGGCCTTCCATCTGATGGTTCCTTTGACGTTGGCTGTTCCATCTACATTGTATGCACAAATGGGTTTGGAAAGACCTTGTAGGGGAAAGTTTGCCTTGGATAGAAGGCCAATGTCAATGAAGTTTTCTGTAGCACCACAATCAATGAGGGTGGTGGTTTCAATGATTTGGGTCAATAGCTAGTTTGATGGGGAGACAAATAGTATGTTCATTTGGCAAGGCTACTAGTACATGGGACAAATCATGGGAAGAAGACTTTGAAGCAACTTCCTGAATCAAAAACCCTTATTGTTTGAGAAGGTGGTGGCAGTGACTACGTCTTCTCCATCATCTTCATAGCGGATTGCATCATCTATTTCCCCAGAGCAGTCAGCAGGGAGGGCTGCCTTGACTTTAGTGGTGCTAGTGGTGGTGGACATAGGGTTTGTTGGTGGTGGGGGTGGATTTGTGGGAGGTTGTGGTGGTGGGACTGTGGGTGGAGGTGCAGTGGTCAACAAGGTGGTTGCTGTGGGGTTGGTTTGGGAGCTAGAGGGTGGTAGTGGGGTGATGCACTTAGGTGGTGAGGGCAGTGATGCAGGATTAACTATGTATTGACATCCTAAAACTCTCTTTGAGGATGAGAAGGGGTCTGTTGGGGTACTGGGTCTAGTGGATGACTGTGTCTGAGGGGTGACTGCTAGGTCCAAAGGGTTCTGGGGAGTTCCGGTTTCTTCTGAATCATCAGGAGCTTTGGAAAACTCTCTTGGGGCACTGGGGGAAAATCTTGGGTTGGCTGGGGTGGTCCTACTCCTAGATAGGAGGGACAGAAGGAGATTCTTGTTCTTTTGTTATGCGAGTTGATAGACTTGCGACAAGGTCAAGGGACTTATTTGCTCTGAGGGAGATACTCATGAAGAGACACTGTGTTCTCTAAGAAGTATCAAGGCAAGGAACAAGTGACAAGAGGACTAGGTCACAACCAGATGAGTTGTGGATTTGCAAGACTAATGCTGTGATTGTGTAGAACAGAATAAAGAAAGGAATACAGGCTGGATGGGTATTTAAATACTACAGATTACCTAAGTAGAAGGTCATAAAACTCTGTGGAATATCAGGGACACATGACTACAAAGAGAGATAGTCAAGAGGAGGGACAGTCCTGTAATAAAGTATGAAACTAGAGAAGAAAGCATAAAGCAGGATAGGAGCCAGGAAAGGCAAGTAAGTAAAGATCTGTCTCCTCATGTAGAGAAGCAAAGTGGAAGTAAGGTTGGCATATCATGGAGACAAGAAAGAATACATGAGAAAGGAAGAAAATTGTAACAACAGTGAAGTATCTGTCATGATGGAGAAGGGGCAAGTTACATTTGGAATTTGAAGAATGGGGGCAGAGGAGAAGATGTGTTTGAGTCATTCAAAGGCCTCATGTTGAAGTTGTGTCTAGGTCCAAGGTTCTCCCTTGCAAGTGAGCAGGTTGAGGGGGGCGACAATGTTGGAGAAGTCTGGAATGAATTTCCTGTAAAAGCTTGTGAACCCAGTGAATGACCAGATTCCCTTGACTGAGGTGGGAGGTTTCCATTCTTTTATGGCCTCCAGCTTCTTTTTGTCCATCTTGATCTCCCCCTGTCCAGTGATCATGCTTAGGAATTCCATGTGGGGGGCATCAAACATGTATTTGAAGAGTTTGATTGATAGTTCATGTTCTTGGAGATGTTGAAGCACTTGTCAAGTACATTTATGGTGGAGGGCAATGTCATCCTTTGTGTGGATCCCCAGATCGTTCATGTAGAATTTTAACCATTTCTCTCTCAACATGTCTGCAAAAATGTGATTCATGAAAGTCTGGAATGTGGAGGGGGCATTACAGAATCCAAAGAACATGACAGTGGGTTCAAACAGTTCCATGGAAGTAATAAAGGCGGCCTTCCACTAGTTCTCTTCTGGCATATGGATTTTATTGTATCCCCAATGAATGTTGTAAATAAAGTGGACTCCTTTATGTCATCAATAAGTTCTGGGATGAGAGGGAGAGGGTAGGCATTCCAGACAGTATGGGAATTCAGTAGCAATAGTCTTGGCATGGTTGTAGACTTCCATTCTTCTTAGATATGAAAAAAAAGGAAGAGGCTTGGGAAGATTTCAATGGTACAATCCATTCAATTCTAACTTCTAAGGTGTTCTTCAATGAAGTTTTTACAGTTTCCATTTCTGTTGGGTTGAGGAAGTAGACTTTGGCAATTTTGGAGATGAAGTCAGGGCAGTTCAATGGTGTGGTCATAGGGATGATGGGAAGGGAGTTGGTCATGGGTTTTCTTAGAGAAGACATCTGTGAAGTCTTTGCACCATTCAAATATGACTGGTTCTGTTACTTGGGTGGATATAGTGGTCTTATTAATCAATTCCCCCTTCATCCAAGCTTGCTGTTTGTGTAACCTATTAGAGATCTTTCAATCTGCATTGAGGCCTAGCCATCACAAGAGATATTGTTGGGGAATATATTTAGAGGGGAGAGAGCTTGGTGATTTTGGAATGGAGACAGTGTTTGATATCCAGTCTATCTTGGGGTTCCACTTGCACAGCCAAGGCATTCCTAGAATGATCTGCTGTCCTTCCAAGCTGAGAACTGTAAGGTCTGCACTTTCCCTTGAGCTTGAGAACAGGATGTTGGTGTGGGCGACATCTATGACCGAGAGCTCCTAGCAGTCATACTTGCTTTGGAGGGGTGGTGACAATACCTCCAAGGAACCCAACACCTGATAACCATCATCACCAACCACAAAAACCTGTCTTACATAGAAGATCCTCACAAACTATCCCAACGACAAGCACAATGGTCATTGTTCCTGCAAGACTTTGACATTGTCTGGCAGGTCATGCCAGAAACCAAAATGGCACCGGCCAACACACTCTCTAGACAGGATGAGATAGACACTTCCTTGGATAACGTTAATAGCACAATATGCCCGGAACTGGTGGTAATCAACACCCTGGACCTGGCTCTCACCAGACATATCCAGACCTTGTCACACTCCAACCCCTTGGTCCTACGAGCCATTAAAGGTTTACAAGAAGGCTCACCCTTATTCTCCCACTCCGCCTTAATGGACTGGACATTTGAAGAAGGACACCTTTACTACAAGGGACAGATGTACATCCCTATGGTGGCATGCCACACCCTTATTGATTCTCTACACAATTCCCCTGCCCTGGGCCACACAGGACGATTTCACACCAAGATGTTCCTTGAACATGACTTCTGGTGGCTGGGGCTATCCATATACGTCAACAAATTCATTGAAGGATGTGCCATATGCCAGCAGAACAAAGTAAACACTCACCCAACATGCCCCCCATTGAATCTGGTCCCATCCACCACTAGTTTACCATTCAAACAACTATCTGTGGACTTAGTCACTGATCTACCCTGTGTGGGGAACATAGACTCTATGATAGCATGGTCGTGGTTGACCATGGCCTTACAAAGGGGGTGATCATCATCCCTTGCTCAAAAGCCATTGATGCCATAGAAGTAGGGAGACTCTTTTTCCAAAATGTCTTTAAGCGGTTTGGACTCCATGATACTATTATATTGGATAGAGGCCCTCAATTCACCTCTGCCTTGGCTAGAGAACTCGCTTGATTCCTCAAGTACAACATCAGACTCTCCACCACCTATCACCCACAAACCGATGGACAAACCGAATGAACCAATCAAGAAATCGAAACCTATCTTCAGATATTTTGTACCAACAATCCCTGAAGCTGGCCAGAACTCCTTCCTACCACTGAATTCCAACACAATTCCACCCCTCATCACTCCACCAAGACCTCTCCATTCTCTCTCATACTGGGATCCAAACCTAGAGCATACCCATCCATGGGAAAGATGTTCCTACCTGCCCTTGAAAACCACATGATCACCCTGGAAGAAGCCAGGAAAGAGGCAGTGGCTGCACATGAAACTGCCTGCCAGATCATGAGGGAACATTCCACCCGGAAGTTCATCCCATGGAAAGTAGGAGATAAGGTCTGGCTGGAAGCCACAAATCTCTGCCTCCATTACCCCTCTAGGAAACCATCCCCTAAATGATAAGGTCCCTTCGAAATCGCATAGGTCCTATCTCCACTCACATACTGCCTTCGACTACTGTCCACATGGAGAATCCACAATGTGTTCCATGCCACCCTTCTATCTCCATACAAAGAGACCGTTACACATGGACCAAACTTCTTATCTCCCCCTCTGGTCATGATCAGATCAGAAGAGGAGTACGAAGTTGACAGAATCATCTCACACAAAGGATCACCAGGATGACGAAAGTACCTGACCACATGGAAAGGCTATCCATCATCGGAAAATACCTGGGAACCCAAATCAAACTCCATCACGCCACACAATTGCTCACCAAGTACAAAACTACCCATCACATCAATTCTCTACATACATGCCTTTCGTCCCCGTGCCCGACACTCCCTCACAATACCTCAGACCTGTGGACCTCCCTTGGAAATTCGGACTCACATTCCATCAGCTCTGGTTCTTACACCACAACAATCTTCCACTGGAACACACAAGAATCCACTCTTGCTTCTGCACCAAGGACTTGTGTCCCATCCACAACTAAACCTAGGAAGTGGCATCTCTTCATGAGTACCCCCCTGGTGGATGAAACCCAGCCACACATTACCCATCTGCTATGCGGCAATCTTGTTTCTCTGGACCTTGAGCATCACTTCCTTCTATGTGTCCCAATGAAGACGATATCTTCGAAACCTACCTTCAGCACATGCAAATCTACCTACTTGACTCCCTCAAATATGTCATTCCCACCTTCCACCTCCTTTTCTCCCTCATCTGCATCATTGCCTCTCTTCATAGATCTTTCTTTCTTACGCTCTACCCTGGTGTATCCTTGCTTGTTGCCAGCTTCCATCACTCTCACTCTCTATGTTGCAGTCATCACTGACACCCCCACCCTTTACACTGTAGAAAGACTCCCTCTCTATGAATCTGACATCATCTCTCAGGAGCTTGTCCATCTTTTACTTGACACTTTTTGTTTCCAAATGCACTACATTCACACTGTCCCAATCCCTGATCAGGCCCTTCTTCTTCTCAATGGAGAACTCTCACAATGCACCCTCAACACCCTCCATCTCCACAGCTTCCATACGTACTTGGAACGTCTAGAGCCCGAAATACTCCTTTCCATCTTTCTCCCCATTTACCAATTGCTATCCTCGGCGGACCAAGAATGGTACCAGACCATCGCCACCTCAGTTCCCGATGAACCTTAGATCAAGGTGACGTTGACTCCTCTCCCTGTTCCTCCACCTCAGTCCCCATCCAATTCATTTGTCTCTCTTGCCTCCCACATCTCCTCATGACTGGTCAGTCCTTCCAACACTCTTGTACCAGAATCAGGCTTCTCGTGTGAGAACACCCTCCTCACTGCATCCTTTGTGGCCCACTCCCCTCAGGGTAGGTGACTCATGTCTGCTCCAACTCACACCTTGCCTTGGGTCTACCAACCTTTACCTGCCACCCCTTCCACCCGGTGCTTTCTTTGCCACAATCTTGGTCACTATCACAAGAACTGCCCCAACTACTGATGCCCTCACTGCCTGGAGACTTCCCCAGTACATCCTTCACATCTGTGTCTGCAGACCAGGTGCACCTTTTGCCAGCGTTAGGGCCATTCCAATCAAGTCTGCCCACAATAACTTTGCAGAGATTGTGATCAACGAGGCCACCTTTCTGATGACTGTCCATTTATGAACTTGTCCCTGAACAGGCATCCCACATCTTTGGAGACGGAACACCTCTGTGACAAACTATGATGGGAATCAATGGAACTCATGCCAGGAGCTCAAGTGTATGAGAGGGGTAATGTTATGGTCAGCTATCTGAACGAGTGTACTTTCTTGATATGTGTACTTTGCTGTATGTTTTTCCCTTTAGGACTTGCCTTGTATATGGAGGACTGGTATACCTTCACGTTAGGTCCCTGTTCCTTCTCTCTCACGCCCATTCCCGAGGGTGAACCTACCCCTGTTCCTGTACTTCTTTTCGCATCCTAAGTGGGGTAGTGTCTCTCTTATCTCCACCTTCTTGATCTTGATGGACAGCCTCGCTCCTCTAGGTGGTTCTCTTGTGCTACCTATGTGTCCCCCATTAGTCATACATTCTATAGCCTTCCATTGTCTTCCGTGATTGTAGTACTTATATCCAGCTGCTGATGTAACCTCTCCTTCTTTACACTTATTCCACACAATACAAGGTATTTTGCTGTGTCCAAGTCCTACCTTGCAAAACCACCTTGTTCTACCCAAGTCCCTTAGTATCTCTCTTGACATTGCATCTCTACATGAGCACCTCCCAGAGAAGATAGTCTCAAACACTTCGGGCAGTGAGACTCCTTTCACATAACAGTTGTGTGTGGAGGAAAAAAGGGAGTGGCAGGTATGCAAACCTGTGCCATGAATATGGATATAAGTGTGGGTCAGCAAGACCATATCCATACCTATACCTGTGCAATACCCATCATATAACCCATGCAGATTACCTGTACCCATGATATACTCTAACCCTCACCCTTGTCCTTGTCCTTGTGTGCCCAACAACACAATAGCATTGACAATGCTGTTGCCTTTGTAGTGTTTAAAAATCCAGTCCAGTCCAGTTTTTTAGTCCCTAAACAGTGCAACCAGACCAGGATCAGTCCTAGGGAATTCCCCAGACCTGGCAACCAGCAACTGGACCAGAAAAAACTGGTTTTAAATGATCCTTACATTAGTTACAACCAGTCTTTTGAAAGACTGGTCCTCAGCTCAGTTGCATGTGAAAATCTTCTTAGATATATAGATATGAAAGATACTAGATGCCCCTGGCTTTCTACTAACCCAAAGTTCAAAGGATTTGGTTCCAAGGAGCCCATGACATGATCAATTTCACATTGTATATCATTTTTGAAGTAACCATGATAGAAAGTACTCTAGTAAATAGATAAAGATATGAAAAAGATAGAGTATATGCACCTGAATGGGGGTATCATGGGCCAAGTGATTGGTTCTCAAAAGGACTGGTTGCAACTGGTCCACAACCAGTTTTTTTGATTTTTGGCAAATCAGGCAACTGGCAACTGAACTAATTACAATTGATCACAACTGGCAATTGCAGTCCAGTTGTGATCAGTTGTAGTCCAGTCCAGTTGCCAGTCTTTGCACCAGTTGCCAATTGGACTTCAAAACACTATGTCCTTGTGCAACAATGTTGATGTTGCCAATGTCATCACCAAAAAAGACTGGTTTGCTGATGACCCTTGTCCTCCTGGCCCTTGCCATCACCTCACCCTCATCCTCACATGCTCAATGACACAACAGCAATGACAACAACATTGACATCACTATTTGTCATCACCCTTGTTCTCCAAGCCCTTGTCATCACTCTTGCCCTTGCGCTCACCCTTATTCTTGTTCTCATGTGCCCAACAACACAACAGCAATGATGATGCCATTGTCCTCACACAACAATAACAACAACAACAATGCCATTACCCTCATGCAACAATGTCAATGTTGACATTACCCTTGTCCTCTCAGCCCTCATTATCACTCTCACCCTCACCCTCATTCTCACATGCCCAACAATAGCAGCAATGACAATAATGCTGTTTCCCTTACACAATGTCATCATCATTAGTGATTACAGGTTTGGTTTGGTCCAGTTTTTGGCCATTCAAACAAGGCAACTGGACTGAAATGATGTTTTGGAAGTCCCAGAACTGAACTGGACTGGATCAAATCCACCAA
Organism: Xanthoconium stramineum; assembly: GCA_038090315.1. Taxonomy (NCBI): domain Eukaryota; kingdom Fungi; phylum Basidiomycota; class Agaricomycetes; order Boletales; family Boletaceae; genus Xanthoconium; species Xanthoconium stramineum. The sequence goes on along the minus strand of JBBPMO010000710.1, from coordinate 8,022 downwards.
AACTGGCCTTCCATTCAGAACACTTGATCAGCAACTGATTGTGACCAGTTTTGGAAAAAAGACTGATATTCCTGTGGGAATCATATCTTGGACCTGCAGGCTGAAATGTACTATCTACTCTTGGCATTCTAGAGGCTCTGAGATTATGTGATATGATTCAGGGGTTCAGGAGATGCAGCCATTTCCAGGTTGGATGTCATTTTTCAGACATTTCTATCTATATCTATTTGTGAAAGTCCAGAAAAATCCAAAGAAATATACAAAAATTAGGGAATGTGGCCCTGTATAGGGAGTGGCTGTAGTCTTGGTTGTGGACCAGTCTTTTAATTTTTCAAAATTTAAAAAGACTGGACCACTAAACCAGTTCTAACTGGTTCAGTTCAGTTCAGTTGGCAGTCTTTTAGCAGTCTTAGGACTGGACTTTTAAACACTAGTCATCATCATTACTCTCATCCTCACATGCCTTTGTCCTCATCTCACCCTCATACTTATGTGCCTAAAGACATAACAATGGCAATGATGTTGCCCTTATTGCCTCCATCCTTGTGTACCTTCATTCTCACTTCCAACCTCATTCTCATGAAGTCAAAGACACAACAATAGCAACACAACACCATTGCCCTGACATAACAATGTTGACTTTGTCACCATTCTCATCCTTATGCACCTGACATCACAACAACATCTCTGGTCCTTTGAGTTTATGAAAATTTTTAGAACCAGAGGATTAGTATTTGATGTGGCTAAGGACTGGGACTGCAGTCCTACAGTATTTAGAATTGGTCTCTTCTGGTCCAGTTCTCAATCCTGGACTGGTCCCAAGACTGGACCTTTAAACACTATATACAACATTCTGGCTGACTGCATACATTCATGCTCTTCAAGCATTTGTAATTCTCATTCTAACTTTTCATTTAATCTAGTCTCAAATATAAGTATTGAAAGTGGCATAGCCAGCTCAAACAAATAGGAGAAGGCATTCATCCCAATGATTCCAGCCCAAATCTGATAAATATATATTTCCTTGTAATATGTATCTCATTTCTGATCTCATCTATTCAATAGACCAGACCCATTTTGGATTTCCTCACTATAACAACCTTGACCAAATTTGATGGGATATACCAGGGTTTGACAGCAACCTCATTTCATCCAATTCTAATGTTGATTACACTCAACATTTGTTATCCCTTGTGCAAATTGGCCCAAACGAGAAGATTTCCTTAGCTCTGCTAGTTTTTGCCTGAGAGGAAAATAAAATGAATGTCAAGGATCAGCCACAAAATAACACCAGCTATGACAATGAAACTGCAGATTTAACTGGACTTGGAGACATTGATGACAGAGTTGAACAGAATTTATTTGACAATGACATGCAGGTCAATAATAGCAGCACCTGGTGATTCATTTTGTCTGAGGTTGCAAGAAACAACTCAGCCTGGTGGCTGCCAGTTATTCAAGTGGATGGTGCTTCAGTTGCTGGAATACCCCAGGCCAAGGTAAGTATTAAGCATGTAGGGTATTGCCTTTGCATTAAACAATCCCTCTAGGTCCACCCAACCATTCCAGCTCAGGCATCTGTTCAAATGGCTGCCAGTGGTCCAAGTGTGTTTGCCAGAATGCTGCAATTAGGAATGTCAAGCAAACCTGCTGGCAAGATGAGAATGCTGTCTATGGATAGTCATTCCACTTTTTGTCAACAGCATTCACCCTACACACATCCTTCTCAATCTGTTTGTCTGTTAGCCTCTACAATACTGCTACTTCTGGTTCCAGTGCTGTTGTTCTTGCTGACAAAAAAGCCACTTCCACCTCTGATATTTAAAAGTCCAGTTGACAACTAATGTAAAGACTGGAAATCAGATCAGACTAGACTGTAGTCCAGTTGCCCTGAATTCAAAGGATAAACAGTCCAGTCTTTTTTAAATTCAAGAAAACTCAAAGACCATCAAAGACCAGTCATAACTGGTCAAGACTGCAACTGAATGCTTTGGAACATATTCTGCCTGGTAGGTACCATTTTACTCCATTTCTCAGAATTTTTCCATAATTTATAGAATTTCTTTTGGCTCATTACAAGAAAATAGTCTCCTAACCATGTTAAAATAACATGCCATCCAGAAATGGTTACATCTCAGCATTCCCTAAATTAAATTATGTAATTCCTAAACCAGTAAAAAGCCAAGAGCATGTACTATATTTAGTTTTACCATTCTAAATGAGGTTTTCACACACAACCAAGCTGTGAACTGGTCTTTGACTGGTTGCAACTGCTCAATGATTGTTCTGGACCAATTCAAGTAAGTCTGGTTGCCAGTTGCAAGGTTCTAGGATATTTCTAAGATTCCTTGCAGTCTGATCACCTCCAAAAGGCAAATAAACCGGACCAGACTGGACTTTTAAACACTATTGGACCACATGTATCAAAGATGATTTATATGATAAGCTTAGCAACTTTACACAGGAGACTGAGAGCCATATTGGGAAAGGGGATGATTAGCACATCCATTGTTATCTTACAAAAATAAACTATGTGGTTCATGACAAGTAGTGTTTAAAGGTCCAGTTCAGTCCAGTTTTTTTGCCTTTTTTGGAAGAACCAGACCAAAACTGGTTGCCTAAGTCATCCAAAGTTCAGTCTTTTTGAACCAAACCATTAAAAACCACACTATGTTGGTGAAATGGAATGTAGTACCAACCCCTGGCTCTCTACTGAGCTGTGGATTAAGACTTGGCCCATAGGGTCAAAAGATATAGACATTTCTGCATTACATGTCATTTTCAAAGTAACCAACCCAAAATCAACCATATAAAATCCAATAAAATACCTAAAAATATGAGAAAATTCATGGATGTAGCCATGGATAGGGGGGTCTATCAGTCCTAATAAAAGACTGGTTGCATTGATCCTCAAGATCCATGCAACCAAAACCAAGACCAATAAAAACTGGTCATAACCAGTCCTATATATCAGTTGTGTCTGGTCTAAGTTCAGTTGGGTTGCTGGACTTGGTGTGGTCCTAGGACTGGACCTTTAAACACTAATGACAAGAAGCTTGAAATGCAATATAGCTAGCTGACCAAGGAATGTGCAAATGCTGACATTGTTCACTGCCATAAGCTTGAGCACATGAAGAAGAACTTGAGTGGAAAAATGCTGAGGAAAGTTGCATCATCTCACAAGTGGAGATGCTGCAATTGCAGATTCAGCTTGGAATGTTGCAACACAAATGAGCCTAGTCCAATATATCTCATGCAACCATGCAGGTCATCACCACCACACTCCATTAGAAAACACTTCCCATTTTCCCTCCAAGTCCATGCTCTTCTCCTTATTACTGTGCCAAACTCTCTTACATTCAAGTTGTCACTACCCATGACAAACACTGCTCTTATGTATGTTGCCACAAATACTGGACTTTTTGAAACCAATCAAGAATACAAGATGTAGCTCTTCTAACTGAAGGTTTTAGGTGTGTAACCAGGCATGGCATTAAATCCACATGGAATGCTTTGCCTGGTGTTCCTTCTGGCACATTCATGGCAATAGATTCCATGGGACAGTATGGCTCTGCTCCCTCCTACCTAGTCCAACCTGTTATTTTTTCAACACCTAACTCCTCTTCAAACTGAATAACCATATTGTATAGAATTGTGCAGCACTGGATCCAATTCATCACAATTTTCATGTTTGCTTCTTGTCCATATGACTAACCAAAGCTTGTGGAGTGACTGGAACTGTCCTTTTAGTGCTGTGAATGTGTGCTCTATCCACATGTGAACCTTGGAAGAACAATATCAGCAATTGATCTAATATCCCAATATGCCATTGCCTTCAAGAAATATTTGTTATAGATGTTCCTAGACCATGATATTCCCACCAGTCTCATCACCTTAAATGATACAATACACCAGGTCTGTGTTAGATATGCACTATTGGCCCAGAGTCAGTATTCCTCAGGAATTATACCCTCTGGATTTTGTGTGATATATTTCAAGAATAAATGTGCATCATGCATGGTACCTGGATGGCCATAATCAACAATGTGCAAGTTATGCACCAAGATAACAGCCTACCAATCAAATTAGTACATTGTGACAATAGTAATAATTCATGATGGATACCTGAAAATTCATTGAATATATTGACTTTCTATCATAGAATATCTTTCCAAAATATCTGAACAATGAAATGACAGAGCTGTCAGCAACAAAAATGCCATTTTGCCAACCAGAAGCATGTTCTTTCTTTGATAAACTTCATGAAGGCTTTGTCTTCTCTGAGTTAAGGGTGGTACCCCAATGTATTTAATATGATGCATAAAGTTAATTACCAAGCCCATGCTAACTCCTGCCCACTGCATGATGTCTTTTGATAAGATGGCATTTCCATAGTGCCCTGTATGGTTCAAAAAGATTACAAGCTGAATTGATACAGGTAGCTGTAAGTTGTTTGATCTGGAATGAGATATATCATGTTCATAAATCTTGTCAACAATACAGTTGAAGATTACCAGATCAACACACAAATTCTTGTGGAAAAGATGGGATTGGAACATGGCAAAATGTGTTATGCAAAGGATGCCTTTGGGTTGAGGTCTTGGACTTACTATCAAAAAAAAAGTGCTTACAAAAAGATGCAATGTCCTTTGAAGTAGTTTACTAAGAAGCTAGGATTGATTCAAGAGAGTTCTCAAGATGAGTCTTGGATGCAACAAGGCACCTTGCATATGTGAAGAATAAGCATAAAGAACAAGTACATTGGCAGTGCAGTATAAGTACTATGGACACATCATCATAGAAGGCAATGGAATGTTGAGGAAGCTATGAGTAATGGAGACATGTAAGTAGTGCAAAAAAACTACTTAGAGGAAGTAGGGCTGTCTGTGGGTGACAAGGGAAATAGTGATCAAAAGATAGTAACAACATTGGAGACAGCATGTCCCACTCAGAAAAAGAAGAGTAAGTTGGGAACAGGGATGTTGGCGTCCATTGGATAGGGCACAAAACAAGCAGTACAGGAACCTAAAGAGAAGGCATACTGGTCCTCTGTAAATGTAATAAGTCCAAGTGGAAAGAAAGTACAATGTGAGACACATGAGGAAATCAGACCTATCCAAATAACTGATCATAACAAAATGTTCCAGAGGATGAAATGTTGGGTATACAATAGTGGCACATCCAAATGGTTTAAAAACTATGCCTTCTCTACCCTATTGATCAGCACTATGACTTCATCAAGGAGATAATGGTAAGACTCATCTGTAACCATGTTATCTGAGTTCTGACTCTCTAAATTCACTTTCAAAGTCAAGAATATTCAGGAAAATGATAGCTTTTTTTATTTTATTGTGTTCATTTTGCATGCACATTTTGAAAATTGTAAAATTTTCTTATCAATTTTATTATATTTTTCCATCATTTAAATCAAATTCAATCAATAATAATAATGTCAGCTAAAATATTCAAAAATGTGTAAAATATATATATAAATAATATTGCATGATTATATTTGAACAACTATGTCAGAGGTATAATTTAGCTGATCAAATGGTTCTATATAAATAACAAGAATAATTGAACTTCTAAAGCAGGCAAGAATGAATTTAAATTCCAAGCTTGTGTGCACAACACCTATGTCAATAAAGATTCCAGTGGTACCACAGTTAATGGGGGCAGTGGTTTTGATGATTTGCATTCCAATAGCTAGCTTGATGGGGTGTTGAATTGTTCATTCATTGGGCAAGGCTACTAGTACATGGAATTATGGGAAGAAGACATTGAAGCAACTTCCTGGATTAAAAATCCTCATTGTCAAAGAAAGTGGTGGCAATGGCTACATTCTCCTTTGTATCCTCATAGCAGATCTTCAATGTTTGAAGGATGTCTTCTGTTGCTCTGCCTTTGGTGGTGAGATTCTGAATGTAAGTGTCAATTGGGGTGGCAGAAACAATGGTGGCAGTGGCAGGAAGCAAGATTTCAGTGATTTTGACCTGTTGGGAATGACTGTTTCCCTTGGACCTTCCTTAGATTTGAGCAGATCTACATTCATTTGCACTATGTCCCTTTTTGTGACATTGGAAACAGAGTCCCTCTCTGATGCAACAAGCTCAGTCAGCAGGGAAGAGCTTTTTCAAGTGGACGAAATCCACTTCCATGGCATTAGGGTCTTTGGTGGGGTGTGAGGTGGAGGGGAAGGTGGAGAGGAGTAGACCATGTCCTTTCTTGAGAGTGATGATGTGGGCCTTTTGTTTGTGGAAGTTGATGGCCTTGTTCATCCAACTCTTAAGGGTAGTAGGGACTTTTTTCATGAAGTAGATTATAGTGGTGATCTGGATGTCTAGTCCTTCAGTGAATAATCTTCAAACTTCTGGGATATTTCCTGCCTAGGATTGTGCAACCAGATTTTGGAATTTGGACAGGTATGTTTGAAATCCATTGTCTTTCTTGGTTCCCACTTGTTTGAGATTGTTGAGTTCATCCCTAGCTGTCTCTGCTGGATGGTATGAGTAGAACATGGAGGTGAATTGGAAGATGGGCCAAAAGCGAGTAAGTAGTGATTGGTATCTTTGTGTAAAGGGTCAAAGTGGAAGCATGGATGTCATACTACCAAGATAAGGAAAAAGACAGAAGATAGAAAAAGAATCATAACACAAGACAGAATCATGTGGACACTACTCAGGATAATGAGGAAACAGCCATATGCCCTGAATCTGTTATCATCCAGAAATTAGACCTCATCCTGGCTCAGAAAATTTGATCCTCCACCCAGTCAGATCCTCTGGTACTCCAGGCCCTTGAAGCCCTTCAACAAGGCTCCCCCTTGTTCCCTTGTTTGTCCAAAGATGACTGGCACATGACCAATGGTTATTTGTACTTCAAGGGCCGAATGTATATTCCCCCTCATGAGCAACAAACCATTGTACACTCCATACATGGCTCTCCCATCACTGGACATGCTGGACACTTCAGAACCAAGGGACTTCTGGTGGCTGGGCCTCTCCTCATTTGTCAATGCCTTCATCTCCAGTTATGCTGTATGCCAACAGAACAAAGCTGATCATTATTCCACTTGTCCCCCACTTGCTTCCATCCCATTGTCCTCACCCCTGCCCTTCAAACAACTCTCTGTCAACCTGCCACAGATTTACCATCCTCAAATGGACATGACTCATTGATGGTCATGGTTGACCATGGCCTTATAAAGGGGGTAATTCTCATCTCTTGCTCAAAAACCATAGATGCAGCCAGAGTTGCCAAACTTTTCCTTCACCATGTGTTCAAACAGTTTGGACCCCATGATTCCCTGATATCTGACAGAAGTCCACAATTTGCATCTGCCTTTGCTAGGGAACTAGCCTGACTCCTCCATGCTGATGTCAAGCTCTCCACTACATACCACCCTCAAACAAATGGACAAACTGAGTGGACCAATCAGAAGATTGAAACATATCTCCATATCTTCTGCACCAACAACCCTCAGAAATGGACAAACTTCCTTCCCACTGCTGAGTTTCATTACAACTCCATCCCTTACAGCTCCACACACAGGTATGGACCATACAATTCCATACTTGAGTCCTTCAGTGGTATGGTATGGTGGTCACTACAGTCAGAACATGGATTATTAAGGTTGTACAGATAGAGTTTCACAATGTCAGCAAGGTGTCTGGGGTAGCACCAGCAAATGACAAAAACTTATTGTACAACACCACCATCATCCCCTTGCCCTCCAGCACATTCTTTGCTTTTGCCACAGATGCCTTGAGGTCTGAAATCAATGTGTGCATGTGATGTGCACTGCAGCAGGCCTGCTCAATGCATTCAAATGCCACCCCTATTTCAACATCCAATTCCCAACTCCATATACATTTACTGACACATCACAAGAGCCAAAGGCAAACTGAGAAGGTACAGCTTGAGAATGGAGGTGGTGATCAGGTTGGCAATGTGCCAGGCACAGGTGATGATGTCATGGCAGGATTGGAGGTAGCACTGGAAAGAGAAGATGGAAGGTGTTAG
>JBBPMO010000709.1:0-18257 GCA_038090315.1 Xanthoconium stramineum | reverse complement strand
GCGCCCCAAAATGGATGAGGTAGTTGCCAGATTTGACGACGTTCGGCGCGGGCTCAGTCGGCGCAAGCTACGTTCACGCGTTGTGGATGTCAACGAGGATTTATTCGTACGAATTGTTCGCATTACTTCTCACTGGAAACGTCGCATTGGGTTTGTTGCTAGAAGAGTTCCGGCTATACCTCGTCCACCATCCTAGGCGGTGTTTGTCTAATAGGTCATGTTTCGTATGGTAATGTGTCTTGTGCATTCTGTTACCATGGCCTTTGCAAACTCAGCATTAAGTACTTCCCTTGACGGCCTTGACTACATAAATTTACGACAGCGAAGGCGATGAGTGCAACAGTGCGCACCGCAAAACCTTGATGCGGACCTTTCTTGGCATGCCAGTGCTTGTGTATAGGTTCATTCACATGCAACCATGCGTGAAAGGTAATGTGAGCACACAATTCTGGTGACTACGCGTTGAGGCTCTTTCTGGGACTCCACCTCATGCATAAGCACCGCGTTGCCCATCGGTCTGTTGAGTAATCGTCATCTTGTTCTTGCCCTAGTTTTTCGACAGGGACTGCATGAACAGAAATATCATGTTCGGTCATACTCGTCTTTATCCTCAGTTATTTCACCCCATGGCCATCAATTTGAACAAGGACTGTACCGGTGATGTGAAGCATTTCACGCGCACTCAACGACCACCGAAATACTCTTTCATTGATTTTGGAATTCTCGGCGTTACGACCCTTCGGATATCAACCCGAAGGAAATACCGATCTGGGGCGGTGACAAAGAACTTCCTGAGTTTCAAGACTTCAACGAGCCTCGCGATTCATTCGCCACGGACGTTTTTTATGTCGGTAACAATAGACTTTATCCTGGTCAGTTATCATTTCACCGTGCAGTGGCCAACATCACCGACCACTGATCTGAAATTTACGGGAAAAACGAGGTTTTGAGTTCATGAAACCCTTGATTGCCAGTATGATCCAGGCAGACCCGGATAAGCGCCTCAAGATGGGTGAGGTGGTCGCCTAATTTGATGATATCCAGCGCGGACTCAGTCAACGCAAGTTACGCTCACGTGTTGTGCCAGTTCATGAAGACCTATTCGAACGGGTTATTCTTAACGCATCTCATTGGAAACGTCGGATTGGGTTTGTTGCTAGAGGAGTTCCAGCTATACCTAGTCCACCGTCCTATGCGATGTTTGTCTCATAAGTCGTATCTCGTATGGCAATGTCGTGTCATATGTGTCCTGTTATCAGTGCCTCTGGGAACTCGGTATCACAGGAAAGGCATCATCTCTTCCCTCGATTTAATTTTAGACGGTGATTTGTAAGCAGTCAGACCGCCGCGCGTAAGTACTAGCCGTTACGGCAAAAGACAGTGCTTACACGATTCCGAGGGTGCCAGTGACCAGTGACCGGGGATGAGTTCCTCCCACGTGTGGCAGTGCACACCGCAACACCTTTGACATACAACCATGCATGAAACAATACATCCTGGAGGAAGGTGCGCATTGAAATACTTGTGTTCACACACGTTGTAAATCCCTGACTGACATGCCGCAGACCTTGGAAATTTACCAGTATGTGGAGATTTTTCGGTTATCTACTCGTTGACTTTCTAGCCATTAGTTGTGCGCGCTGATGGCCTTCAACGGCTAAGAGTAGAGAGGTCCTGGCGTCCGATAGTAATGGTGACGGTTGGTAACAACCAGTGTCATGAACTGAACCTCGGTTGCGATGGACAAAACCCGAACTTGAAACAGTGTTTCCAATTGTGAGTGCAAATGCAGCATTCCTCGATGCTCGAACCTCACCCCGAGAACCCAGTCACGACATTGATACATCTTCACGAATAGACATATGTATCTATCACCGGGCGGAAAGCAAGAAAAAGAACAAGAGAAGGAATCTCGTAGCAAATACAAGTTGTACGCTGCAAGATTTGGCACGTCTCCAAGCTCAGCAAGAGTGCAAGCACAAAAGTTAGTTCGATTTTGGCATTCAAATTGTCCCGTCTAACGTAGTCAGAGGGTGTCGAGATCACGTTGAATTCCGCTCTGCGGCAAAAAGGTGGGTCGAATAAAGCCAAATCCAGCCCAGTCCTTCTAGTCGCAAAACTCGACCTACCTGAAGTACGTGAAGCACAATCTACGTATGTCGAGGAGGAACTGGGATCGGATACCCTTGGTGATGGTTCTGAGGATGAAGGTAAGGTAATAATCTGGCGCGTCGATGGCTCCTCAAATTTTATCCCCCTAGAATTGCTAGAATGTTCTAGTCCACCGAGTTCCGAATCTGGAGAGGACCCAAGTTTTGCGTGGCCAGAAGTGCATGACTCGGAGCCCAAAGTGGTCACTGGTTACTGGTCCGATTCCGATCGTCTACCCTCCGAGGATGAACGGGACCCGTTAGTCAAACATCGGGACGATGAGCCAATCGTACTTGCACTCTCAGATAGCGAAGACAACCCAAGTCTTGGTCTTGTCAAAACTGCAGATCGTAAACTCTGGTTTGCAGCATCGATACTGCCGAGTTACACGGAAACGATATCTATAGAGTCTCAAGCTTCTACCGTCGACTCTATAGTGGACTCGTTTTCCCCTTATCGAGAGCTTCGAGAAGCCCAGCTAGATTCGGATTACGAGCGCGTGCTGACTGAGTTACGCGCAGAATGGAGGTTTGTTGGAGGATCGGTAAGGAAGTATGTCTCAGAGATAACGCTTAGCTAACCTTGAGATATAGCTCGTAGCTTTGGCAGGGTATGAGCTTTGCTTGGAGATAAACCACTCGCTGACTGGATCCTTCAAGGCTCGAGGCTGGCGTGTTCGGCTTTTCGTCAGCTTCTGCTTTTCTTATCACCCACTTCGCTAGGAGAGCTATAGCTGTTGGCAGCGTCGCCTCCGGCCTCGGCCTCACGATAACTGCCTGGTTTTTACTGCTCTACAGCAATGCAACCTCGCCAAAGTTTCAAGTAGGAGTCCTTCTCTTCTGCTCAGCTCATAGAACTACGCAAGCTGACGTCCTCTTCCAGAGAATGGCTATGGACGTCTACGGCACATACATGTTCTTCTGTATTTCAGCACGGATACCAGCGCTTTGCATGTTCACGTCCGCTTTCGCGCTGATGACCTTCTTGCTATCAGTAGCATGGACCGCATGGCCTACCGCAGTGCTGGTCATGTCGTTCATGGCTGGTGTGCTCATCAGCCTGCAGTTCATCGTGTATGGCGTGCACTGCGTTGTGGTCCTCATCGCGGAAATCACACGAAACATACGAAGAGGCGTCTTGCGATTCCTCGCTTGTATACGTCCGCCGCCTCTAGATGTGCGAGAGAAACCTACCCCAGAAAGTTAAGGGTTGAAACGCAATCTAGACGCTTGACGTATGGTATTATTGGACTTTATGAATCGGATACATCGCGCAAGTACAATGTATGATACATACCATGCACATGTTATTGTCCTCTTTTTGGGTTAGCTGACAGCGTCTCCTGAACGCTTTCATTTGACAATGGTGGTTCCTAAACTAAATCCGTCTTTGCGATTGCGAACATCTAATATATATAAGTACAAGGAAAATATCACTTCTGAATGCGTTGTTATCAAAGCATTTCCACCCAAAGTTCACCAGGTCTAAATATACAACCAACGCGCCTTTGTAATTTTGTCTCTCAGTGCACTTGTTTCTCCATCAAAACTTGGTTTCCGACCTCTTCAAGATGCCGGCTTCGATCGCCTTAATTTCTGTAACCTCTCTCAGGAATGTAGTGTCCTATCATGTTACATGATCACTTACGCAACGCAAGATGACGACTGTGGAAGCGCGACAGTCCCAAGTTGCCTTTTCCCAGGAAGCAGACGTCAGAGACGTGAGGGTGCAGGACAACGTTGTGCGACGACGTACCGATGCCGAACCAAAGGCCATCATGCCCAGAGTCCCTCCAAACGCTATTGACCTCGCCTTCGTCCGTGAGACCCCAGACCTTGTTGACCTTGTCGGCAACTTGAGGACCACAGACATCACGCATGCTGTCGCGCGGGTCTCCATACCTTCGGAGACCACGAGAAATCAAGCCTCAGATCAGCATTGACGTTTACCGGGGAGAAGGGGAGGACACTTACCCGGTTGCGAAGACCACGACGTCCGCTTCGATCTCCGTCCCATCCGCGAACTTGAGCCCTTTCTCAGTGAAGCGCTCGATGGCACTCCCACTCTTGACTTTGATATCTCCATTGATGATGTGTTTACTCGTACCAGTATCTACCATGGATGGTGAGCGACACGATATCCACCACGATCAAGAAACTTGCCAAAGTAGTACCCTCCTGCGTTCGCGTATAAAAGTTGGACGAAGCCTCCCCCATGAGGTCCGAGATTGGTCTTGAAGCCTGCATTGGCGAGACCTTCGTAAATCTCTCTATATTTAAAGGGAATTGTTAGTGTTTCTCATCGTAACTCGTGGTTCCGTACTCACTTGTCGGTGGTCTGCGCAAAATGGGGCACAGTGCGTTGGTGAATGCGTCTCACTACAGCGTTCGGTAAACTGCCGTTATAGATATCAGCAAGATCAGTTGGGACAGTCTCATTGTAGAATCCTTTCAAACGGAGGCCATAAGCTGATTGTAATACCCGTGTGAATGAACAGAGCGACAGACCACTAAGCAACAACTCGATCGTTTTAATCGAGAGGACGTACGTAGATGAGCGCTGGTACCTAGAAACATACGATTTCAGTCTGAGTACGCATCGAATCGCATTTTGACACGATTTACATTGTGACGTCGACGCCATGATTGAAGAAATCTTGTGCAAGGTCGTGCGCTTTGAGGCTGTATTAGACGAGGAACTCCTGTGTTCTACGTTATCATACCAGAGGTGCAGGCACCAACGATGACCGCCTTTTTGCCAACGTAATTCGCCGCGGAGGTGAACTCCGCCGAATGAACTGCTTCGCCCTTAAAATCCGCCTGAAACAGAACATCAACAGGGTGATCTTGTGACCAAACCTGCTATTTTTACTTTGCCTGGGATATCTGGTACTTTTGGACGACCTCCAAAGCCAGTCGCAAAGACCAGGTGTTTCACCTTGAGAGTTCGAGTTTCTTTTCCACCTCTATTAATTTCGACGGTCCAGGTTTTCAAGTCGTCGTTCCACTCTGTCTTGGTGATCACGGAGGCGGTCCATACATTGAGTTCGAGATAGTTTGCATAACCCTCCAACCAATCAGCGAGCTATCCCAATGATACCAGTGATTGAATGCAGTTCAGAAACCCTGAGAAAGCGAGCTCGTACCTTTCGAGCTGGGCAAAAGACAGGCCAAGTCGGTGGGAAACTGGGAATAAAATGATGAAGACTGAGAAGAAAGCCTTCATTCAAAAGACTCACTTTAGATACGGAGTCTGATTGTACCAGACAGTATCGTGTAAGCATAAAGCTTTGTAACGGTCCCTCCACTAGCGTCTTGTGAGTCCAGTAGTGCATCATGAATTTGGTGGAAACTCACGCTATCACCAACCCGAGCTTTCTTTTCGATAACTAGGTGAGGAACACCGAGGTACTTCAGTCTCGCAGCGATTTCAAGACCAGTGTGGCCCGCGCCAACCACAATCACGGCCGGATCACCATCGGCGAGTTCCACGTCTCGGCGGCGTCTCTCTTCCCAAGTGCCATGTTCGGCTGCGTATCTGCGGAGAGGACCGACCTGTATTCGAGGTCAGCTTGATAATATGCCCTGAGAATTTGGACAGCACCTGCTCTGGAAAATCATTGAGGGATTGCAGGCAGGTGTAGATGGAATACGCCTTCCAGGTTGAACCAGGTAGAGGGGCTAGGTAACAAACCGCCGTGCCTTTCCCAACTTTCGTCCCGAATTCGAAAGCGAGTCGCAACAAGACTAGATCGGGGAAGAGCTTCAGAAGTTCGGGAGCGAAGAAGGGCTTGTGGCATAGTCGCAGATCAACGAGGCCAGTAAGAGCGAGACGGTGATCGAGGAGGTTCTTGATTGCATGCTTGCCCTCGATGGTCCTGAAGTCCCAGGTTAAGGCCAAAGTATCCTTCCAGAAGCCGTCGTCAAGGAAGAGATCGAGGATCCCACCGATGTCAGATGATGAGACAGCACTTGAGAACGCGTTAAACCAAGTTGTGGCAACCTCGGTGGCTGAGGTCACTGTGGGTTCGCCCACGCCCAATCGCTGAAGGGTTGGAAGTTGCTGGGGGTAGGGATCGTCACTCATAGTGTGTGGGGATGGGAGGATACGGACCAGTCCAAATTTTAGAAGTATCCCTCAAATACCCATCTATCGCATTTATAGCGACTCATAATCAAGAGACGTGTTACCAATTGAAGGCATAACGGACATTAAAAGAGCTTCTATGGCCACCGGGATCTCCGAGTCAGCGTTTCGGTCGAACTGACTCTTACATACTGAACATGAACACCACGCAGTTCACTAAGTAAGAAAAGATCTAGGCTGTCTACACGACGTTTTCCTGTTGACGAGTCCAAGTCTACCACGCTCTAACACAGCCTTGAATCCGAAATGCATTTCGTGAGCAGCGCATTCACCTCGCCGAGGACGAACCTTGACTCTCGTGTCGTCCGCGGCAATGACTCGATTAGTATCGGTATCTGGAGGAATCGGTCCAGATGGGGAGAGAAGTTTGGAAACCAATCTCATGGGAATGGTTTTTATTTCGTTGAATATCCAACAATTTGGGTTCGCGACCTACTTGTTGTGCACGGATTCATACATCTCGTGGCTGATCGGAGCAACTACCACGTTGGCGCAGAACTCCATGGTTTTCTACAAGCTGTCGTTAAACATTCCGTTACCACAAGTCTCGAAGCGCTCAATACTGGTGTAGTTTGATTCCGTATTCTGTTTGTAAGTTCCCAAGACAACGAGGAGGAATCTGAATTATGTATATATAAGGTCACCGTGTTATTGCGCCCATGAAAAGCTGCTTACCGATCGTATGAAACACCAACCTTAGATATATGCCAGCGCTGCGCTTCGGTCGCCGTTCCGTGAATGGACGAAAACAATTATGATGGTGGCATACAGGGCTCCAGTGAAGGCCAAATGAACGCCAAAAGAGAAGAATGGGCGGATGAATGCTATCAACGTATTAGATCGAGCGGGCTAGTAGCTCCCGGGATCACGTACCCCAGCATCCCCGGCGATTCGATAGCGTGGCCCAGCATAGCTCGACTTGCCATAACTGAAGTCCGTTGCCGCCTTAACACCTCCCCGTTTCACAACTGACCTTCACCGATTAGTTTCGTGACACCGGGAGCCCGGCGCAGCTCTTCACGATGGCGGACTTGGAGGCTGTGATCTTGTGCACCAGCCGCGTTTCTGTCAACATGCTTCTTATTGGTATTGATGTCTTGATCTATGACAACTCCGACGGACGTGGATCCGTCGTGTAGCGGGATAAGCCAAGCTCATCCGGATTCGTCTAAACCACCCGTAAGTAATTGTGGATATATTCCAGCTCGTCAGCATTACCTTCTGGATCGAGCCTCTACCCATACTGCCCCGTTCCGATCGGTGTTCGGCATATACGGTCAGTGTTCTCCCGATATCCCCGTCGGAGTCAGGCGACATTGTTAAGGCTTTTGTTGAATTTGCGGTCCTTTAGATAACGCGTCGACATGATACCATTTCCGCTCGAGGCATCAACCAAGTACTCGAATTGTGTGAGAATTTTTCCTGCAGGTGCACGCTGTTGTTACGTGAACAAACCTGTGTTCTGTAGGTCCTTGTAGGTCCCGGTTGATACGCCACCAGCTCGCTCCCTGCCTGCCTATTGTTTTTTGAGGCTTCTTGTCCTTGGTTGCGAGGATACCACAGCAAGTGCACAACACTATCTTAACTCATCACCAACTATGGAACGCATGGAAGAGACTGATAAATTCTCGAGGCATCCGAGGACCAACAAACCTCACCCATTCACCCTTCTTCTAACAAGTGCGCAAATATGCCTTCGTCCTCCGTCACCAAGCAGATTGAGGAAATTATGGACGAAGCACTCCAAATAATGCGGGAGGAGTATGAAAAACCCTTCTCTGTCCTTAGCGAAACCGACCGGAATAAGTTTGTGGAGGAAGAAGAAAGGTATGACGGGACATGATTGTAATGTACGACGCTGACAAGAATCTACTTGCAGTCTCAGAGAGCAGCTGAAAGAGATCATCGAGTTAGAATCAAGTAATCGCAAGAGTAATCGACGGAGTTTGTTCTGCCTATTTCCCCCTTCACCTTCACCGCTGGTGGCGACATGCTCGAAGAATGCTGAAGAACTCCTCCAAAGCGTCAAAGTGAGTTAATGGAGTTGACATATTTACCATTTTGGATTCGTCGTATTGACGCTGTTTTTCTAGGAACACATTAGGGCGAAATCGAGGGACAGGCTCCGAGTCACTGGACAGAGTGATCCACCTTTCTCCTCTCCTGGGTATGGTCAAAGCCCAGTTATCAACTTGGTGGGCGTAAGGACACCCGGAGGCGGTGATATTTTGCCAGCAAGTGCAACGGTAACATCACTACTCAATATGCGTTCCCACTCAGAGCCGGGGGGTTCGGAGATGAACGTCAACCGTGGTGTCACCACCGAACAGGACGACCCTCTACCCAGTGAGCTATCTTGGTTTTCCTGCATACATCGTACCGATGGTTGGCTAGAAAAGTCTACTGAGTCTAGTGACCAAAGTGGCGATTCTTCTGGTCGACGTCACAGGAGGTCGCCGCCGCCGCCACCAGCATCACCACCACCTCGACGAATGGTTCCGTCAAGTAGTTCACACTTTTCATCGGAGACCTCGAGTGACTCAGGCAGTGACTCCCTTCGTCGAGCTCCCTCTACCAGGAGGCCTGCTCCCTCGCCTGGGAAACCAAGGTCGCCCCGTTCGCCAACCAACTCTCCCTTCCCTTCTCCTGGCCGACTACCTCCTGATTCCGCCATGATTTCTTTCCCGGTCGAAATGATCACGTTCGCATCTTCGATAATCACGGAAAGTTTATCTAAGCAGCCACAGGGTCGACGGAGACAGAGGGGTATCGACTACAAGACCAACTGTCTTGAGATCAGCAACAGTTCCAACGTGGACGGAGTAACATTGAACAATGGTGGAACCAAAAACAGTGGCGCTGCCAGTGGTCCGTCTCCTGTGTTGCCTTTCCTTTTCCTTGACACCGTCTGACCGTAAGACCTGGTTTATAGTCATTCACAAGACGATGCCTCAACCTGTCGCACCATTTTAGGTTTCTATGTCTTCCTTATGCACTATATTGAGAGCGCTCGTGAGAACAAGGACTCAGTATGTCGTAGATAATCAGCTCATTGTATTCTAATTCTGTATGAACAAATCCTTGTTTCTATCCGCTGATCTGGGTGAGCAGGCATCCCGCGACTCCGAGATCATGCCCTTAAGCCTGAGAGGATTTCGCCTGTTCCCGTCGTATCTCCTAGACAGGTGGCCCGAATACTTGGGGATTGGTCCGCTGGAATTCTGAAGGTCGTTGGCGAGTCGCGACACTGCACAAGCTACTTCTGTTCTCGTCGTGAAGGTATGAACTGGCCTCTCAACTCATACACAACGTGCTCATCATTGAAATAGGCGATCATTGCCTTCGCCGCGGAGTCGTACGGTGGGAGTATCACTGTACCATCAATTGCAGCAGGCATCGGACTTTGTCTTGCTCTCTTGGCTCTACATTGTTCATTTCATCCTGGCGTACCCAGCATTTCTTCTACCGTGGTAGAACCTGCGGTGGCCTGCTTCGCGGTCACGGTAGCCTGATTACTGCGATCTAGAGTCCCGAACGCTTCTCCTCACGCTCGCGTGCAGATGACAAATGACAGGCTGGGACCGCACCCATCCAATTCACCATTTGCTTCATCTTGCTCCCCATCAACCTCGGTCCGAGTACCCTAGACCCTTAGCGGGTTTTGCGCTTCTCCTGGTTGCCACCCAATAAGTACAGTGCTATTGAAGCGTGGATTTTCCATCAGGACCAAGAGCATGGCCTGGGTCAACAAGGGTTCTAAGTTACTCCAAGAGATGCTGGACGGCATGAGAGTGGTCAAGTTCTTCTCATGGGAGGTACCCTTTTCAAAATTAATTGCTAAATATCGCAAACTGGAAGCTGTGTACGCTGTATTCTGAAATTTTATCCCCTTTGTCGTGTTGTCTTATCTTTGAGTGGAGAGGCAGACATTGGCCGAGACTCGACAAGAGAGAGCGGTCTTCGGCATGGGAACCTGAGACGGGCATGGACACGATGGAAGGTGTCGGACAAGCGTTGATGCTGAAATGGAAGCCATCAGGGATGCACCAGTGCGAGACGAGAGATGGTGCCCTCGGGGGGCCGTGACTCGACTATAACATCTTCGTCAGGTCCCGTCATTGTAGGCATAACCTGTAGGCATAACCTGTAGGAATAGGCTATTGGAAAGAGAGCTGGAAAGCCTGTAGAATACTCAGTAAGTCACTAAGTAAGACTAAAGGTACTATGGTGCGATGTAGCTAATGCTTATGTAATCTGTAAATACCTAATATGGAATAATTCCAACAGTCATCCGCCAGTCACTCATCAAATAAGAATATCAGCTAAACAGTGCATAAATTAGCGAAGCGTATCCACTCGGTGTAAAGCGGGACTATCTGTGGCTCAATCGAATGAGCCTCCTGTTCGACGTCACTTAGCTGACCACTTGAAGTCCGGTGTTTCGCCGCCCATGGGCCATAACCGGTTAACCACTGTTCGGGACCGCAGCATCTCACTATCAGGTTCTATTGCGCTCAACACCCATGCCTCTCCCAGAACTCCTCCTCTCTAACCCGCCCTCGCTTTCTGAACCGTTGAAGTTGCGAAGTGACGAGCTTCGGTGCAGGATAGTCAGGGCCAACTACAACACCCAGTTTGCCCAGACCGCCCCCGAGCTCGCAGACTTTCGTCGTTCAATTGATGGTCCTGTTGATGGAATGAATGACAACATTCTTTCCGAGTCTTTTGTGAAAACAGTGCACTTCACAACTTATGACTCATACGCACCACTCCTGGCAAGGTTCCGCGAAAAACCATGCAATGCAAGAACCGTAGTCAACTTACTTGCGCCTGGCCTGCCCGATTATATTGCGAAGTCCAGCTCGACATCGGGTGGGCTTCCTAAAGCTTTCCCCAAGTACAACCGCTGGTCAAAGATTAGATCTTTTGATCAGATCTCGCCCACGATCTCTGATCCCCTGCGGAGGCGTACCCATGCATGGGTATTCTTTCTTGCGTACGATCAATTAGGCATTGAGCATGACGACAAGTGTCCTGTCACAACAGTGTACCTGGGCCCTGCTTCCGCCATCAATAGGAGGATGCAAATGAATCTAGACCCTGAGAAAGACGAAGAGAAGATGGGGACATTCTGTGTGTACAAGTCTGCTAACCTCCGTATTATGCTGAGCTGTTATTTCTTCTCAGTGCTCGACCATGCTGCCCCGTATGCCGCTGGATTTATACGGAAATGGTCGTCTTTCCTTTTCATTCATGCATTGTTTGCGGTCAGTAATAGATCTCTCGAGATCATGACAACGGGGCACATCTCCACGTTTGTGTACATGATTCGCCATCTCGATACAGAATTCGAAATGATGGTGAACTGTATTGCGAACGGTACTATCCCAGACGTGGACGGGATAGCTCATGTTCAGCATTACCTGGAGGCCAGTATTGGTTCTCAGAGTACATACTACCAAAGGCTAACCTTTGATTAGGCAAACATTTTTCCGGACCCCGAACGTGCGGCGGAGCTACGTCGTCTCGGTCGCCCGTCTTCTCAACCGGGATGGTGCGGGTACGTATGGCCAAAATTGCGTTCAGTAACTGCCACTGCCAGTGGTTCGTTTGCGTCGTCCGTCCCATTGGTATATTACCGTTCGTGTATCATTCCTACTTTCCCTCACCACCATGTTCTTGTGTAGGCTCGGTGGTTTCTTGGTCCCGACATACCCATATGTGCTCGCGGATATACAAGCACGGAGGCCTTGATTGGATTGCCTTACAACCCACTCGAACTGAACCAGTTCAAGCTAACATTCAAGGACAGCTTCGAGTTTTTGGATATCAGCAAGAGTGATTCGATCAGTGCCCTCGCACAAATTGTGGGTACTGCTTGTGCGATAAAGCTCCTCGCTCACTAGTATTGCAGTGGGAGGTCGAGCCGGGACGACGATACGAGCCCGTAGTAACGACCCGGGATGGCCTGTGGCGGTATCGACTCGGAGATGTGGTTGAGGTCTCCGGGTTCGACCCAACTGATGGTGTTCCCATTGTCCAGTTCATAGAGCGCCGCAAGTAAGCATTCCTCAGGCTGTGCACCACAAACACCCACCAATTGACCCCGTAATAGTATAGCCATCCGATTCTCAGATTGCATGCTGACCGATAATGATTTGAGGGCAGCCATGTCATCTATAACTCCGGAGACGCTAACCAAAGTTGTTGGCTGGACCGCAACGATCGACGATCGACGCATCCCTCCCACTGTTGGATTCTTTCTCGAACTCTTCGGGGCCGCGGACCAAGGTATGGCTTCCTACTTCTCTATCCTCCCGTGTACCTCTGCTCATAAACTTGTTTCACACTGCACATGGGGGCACAGTCCTCGACCTCGCACACGTGCCGGAACACGTGTTTGATGGCTTGTCACAATCGAACAGAGTATTTTATTTCACTATGGAACGCGACCTGCTTCGGAAACCTACCATCCAACTCGTCCGCCCCGGGACGTTTAGTGACTTTTTGCAACTGAAAGTCGACGAGTGCAACCATAGTAACCTTGGACAGGTCAAAGTGCCGGTTGTCCTGCCCAAGGCGGAGCACGTAACATGGTTTTGGGATCGGGTCGTGCAGGAGCTGTGAGTCTTATCGTGAATGGGCTGAAGCATTTGCACGACCAAGGGCAAGACGACGGCTGTCATTTCAAATTAAGATACCTTTCTTTGTTCTGATGCACATATCCACTGTGAATTGTTATCCAATTCGTCGTGACGACCAACAAGTCTCCGTAGGTGATCTTGCTACACGTACATATACTAGAACTGTTCAGACTGCTCTGTAGATTCTCGCTTGAGACCGACAAATGGAGCACGATACAGTAATTAACTGAAGCAAATACAATGCAACCGCACTAGACATGCCCAGTCGCTCGCGAGTCCGTACAAAAACATAGCGATGTTGTTGCTGCTCATCTCTTGATCCATGGAACCCATTGACTTGCGATCGTGCGTAATCTTGTGGTAGAAACTCCGGAACGCGCAAGATGCCCTTCCCACTGGAGGAGTTTTGTCAGGGATTCTGGTAAAACAGTTACAGTGATATTAAAAATTTTACATACACCTTGTCGACCGCAACCATGAGGTCGTAATTGATCTCTTGGCTAACCACGGAATCGAATTTGTATATATGACGGATGGGATCGAACAAAGTTTTGCATCCACCCTGCCATCGTGAGCAACGAGCCTGCGATGTGTCAGGATCAGAAGAACCAGAATAAAGTACGAACACGCACCATTTGCACGACGGTGGTTGAGATCTGTGTATTTGTCTATCTGTTGCCTTTCAGATGGACCTAATATAGCGAGCATTTCAAGGTATGCCTCGACAAGTCTGAGTAACCCAGGAAGCGTGGAACCCTGTGATAATCGGGAAATGCGGAGCACAGTGCAAGTAGATGAAACACCAACCTTCCCGTTGAAGATATCTTGCACCAGCAGCACTCCACGTCAGAGAGATGACCACGCCAGATGGGACTAGCAGCAGTCAAGGCGAGCTTTATGGGTGCACGAGTGAGGACAAGCATCTACGCTCGGGATATGTATACCATGATTGGAGCCACTGAGACGAGGGCATCGTATATGCGCCTCGCTTCCTCGATATTACAGCTCTACTGGATGAGCTGCAGACAGCAGCAACCACCACCAAAGCCCGACACATCCATGTAAATACAATCTATTGGAGCTGCACCACTCCTAGCCTCTGCACGTTGGGCGGCGCATCAGTGATTTTGGGCTCATTTCGCACAAAATTCTCATCAGCATCTTCCGGGTACAAAGAACGCTGCCACGGTATAGTGAGATCGATGAACGGTCTGGGTGTCCTTCTATCTACGAAAATAGGAAGGTTAATGGCTGCTTTGCAGCCTCTTCTGATTCTCTTATGGACGGTAGAGATACTGCAAGAGAGTTAGAACCGATCAGAAACGTGACCGAAAGGATGTACCGACACGTAGCACGGTGGGTTTGGAATGATAATCTCTTCAGGCAAACCAGGCTGCAGGCTGACAAGTTACTTTTCAAACTCCGCGCTATGACACTGCGACCTCGACGGCGCGTCCAAAGCTCGGACGTCCCAGTTGGCGTACGCTGGTCTTTGACTGGTTCGCGTTTGGTTTGCGCTGTATGGCACGGCGTACATACATCCTGACGAACACATGCAAACCGGAGAAGTCACAACTGGCGCCCTGCTTTCTGGTTCAAGTAACACCGTTATTGACGCGCCCAGAGCTGCCAGTCAGATCTGTTCTCCAGACCTTTTTAACTACCGGCTTCCTTGCGGTCCTCGCCGTCGCTGGGATCTTTACTTTCGTCGCGTTTGCGCTCCCAATCGCGTACCAGCTCCTCCAGCTCTCGTTCCAGGCGACGGGCTCTCCACTCCAAACAGTTGGTTTGTTGCTACCCCGCTTTGTGCAGCTGCCGTGTTTATCGCCGCTGATACTTACTATTTTCGTGGTAGCTTTGCGGAAATAGTCATCACGCTCTATAACTTTATCAAATACAATTTGTCAATCGGAAACCTCGCAGACCACGGTCTACACCCGAACTGGTCACGCGTCGGTGTAGATCCCCCCATGTTAGTTGGGCCGCTCTTCATGTGGTTTATAAGGTGCAATTTGTACGAGTGCATGAGGCCTTCTGAGCGCCGTGTCCAAAAAGTGCATTTTGAGACTGGTGCCCTCAAACAGGGTGTGCCTTCCTAACCTATTCTCAGTTGCCCTTCTGGCTAACTGTTCCTATAGCGATTATCCAGATCATTATCTTGTCGCTATCGGTTCCACCTCTTAACCGCACCATGAACCTAGGTTTCTGACGCCCCTGATTCTTCCGATGATCGTACTGGCAGCGACTGCGGAACTACCTCGACCAGTGAGATTCTTCTGAGTTGAACTTCAGTCCGGATCGAACAACGGAGATTGATCGTGATATACCAGGTGATCTTGGCGGTATTCAACATGATTCTTGTCCTAGTGTTTGGAGTTTTACACCAAGGAGGGGTCGTTCCGTCTTTTTTCCCCTCCGTTCGACGATGAGAAATGCTGCCGCAAGTTTAAGTATTAATGACAAAACTTATATGCCACCCCAACATTTACTTGGTATCTCCGCAAGATATGACACCCTTCTATACATGGTATCAGGGCGTTCAATTTTCAGTAGATATTATTTCCGAAAAGTTACTTCTCATGAACCTTTCTGGGGCATCACAAAATGAGCTGATGGCCGCTCTCTGCGCCATCTTTCAATTTGATGTACCTACCTCGTGCCTCCGGCGCCGGTTTACCTGGCATTACCTCAGGGCATCTCGCTATGCATGACCTCGGAAAAGCGTATCTTCCCGCACCTTGATTTAGACCATATCCCTGAGTATACAGGCAGGGGGCCTTGATGCGCTCAGTCTTAGAGTTCACGCCGTCAAGCTGGATTGTATTTTGTTGCGCACTTGGCACCACAGGCACATTTATAACGTAGCCCCCTTATCCCCCCTTTACCATTTTCGTGCGTGGACCACATTGGCAGTGAGGCGCAAGGTAATCATAACGCCTAACTCTTGATATCCCCGACCTCTTGGATCAGTTGAGGAAACTTGGTCCAGTGTTTACAATCCTTCACTAAGTCCGGTGCACATTTCGCGGATATTGCTGATCTTGTCGTCTTCCAGAGTGTCACGTCTCGCGTGGGCGACCACTTCCGACGAACCACAAGACGCAAAACTTGACGACCTCGATCAGGTCTCAAGGCCTCAGGGTTGTTCCTGCGTTAGTGCTCATATGTCTTCCTGTGCCCTGTGCCGTTCCTGCGTCCTTGTTGTGGAGCGATGGAACCAGAGTTGATTAGTCCTTGACGTCTGATATCAGGGGGTATAACCCTAGGCGTCGACCTTTAATGGTTTTTCGTGGCTGGCTTGGCTTGTGTGTCTCTGATCTTTACTCATCTTCCCCTGATTGCGCGGGTTGGACTGACCGCTCACAGACAGACAGGGTCACATGTATGATACCCTTGACAGGATCTAACGGGCACGAGCGTAAGGCACTTGGATTTCCATCATCGTACATTCAGTCCCGCTGCTTTCGTCGGCGCTATGAAGAGCACAGGAATGTGACTTCGAGGTATAAAAACTGGGTGTAGCACCGCTGTCCAACAAAAATCCCAACTCCTTCATCGACTGTGAACACCAGCTCTCCCATTGAATCAACGCCAACATGCTCATTCCCACTTTTATTGTTCTCTTCTTCGTCGCTGCCTTCTCTGGGTTTGCCAGTGCCCTTCCGACCCTTGATGTTCGCCAGAACCAGTGCAACACAGGCAGTATCAATTGTTGCAACAGCGTCCAAGAGGTGAGGTTTTTCTCGCCGACGCCAATGACTGGAAAACACTGAGGGGCTTATTTCGTAACAGTCTTCTTCCCCCATGATCCCACTGCTGTTTGGGTTTCTGGGCATTCCCTTGCCCTCCCCCGGGTCTGGAGGCTCCCAGGTCGGGTTTACGTGCTCCCCGATCACTGGCTTCGGACTCGGTTCCGGCAGCACTTGCGTCTCGCAACCCGTTTGCTGCAATGGCAACAGTTTCGTGAGTCCATTTATTCACTTATATTTTGTCCTTGTCTGAGGTGTGCACAGAGCGGTCTCGTCGTCATTGGTTGTTCTCCCATCAACATTATCTTGTAATTTCCGTCAATTTGATGGCATTATGCCATTCGTAAGCGTAAAAATCTCGTGAATTTCTTCTTGGTGAAGTTTGTATGTGGGTTTTCTTGTTCGGGAGTTGGTCGTGGGTTTGTATTGATTTGGATATGGACTTTGTGTATGTGATGTACTTATGAGGTTTGGTTTGAATGGGTATTGTGAGTATTGTGCCGAGGTAAACTTGCAAGATCGTGTTGAAAGCCTCGATAGCTATGTTTGGTATGAGCGAAAGAATATCCCTATGGGCACTTGATCCAGATGTGCCGCTGAGCGGGCTTTGACTGATTCAGCCATTTCTACAGCAGATCATGAAGTGGGATATGAGGCATACTAGATCGCCTGAACTAGCCTGAAGTTGATTGTCGTCTTCACTGTCTAGTGGCATATGATCGGCGCGGATGGATTATCTGATCGGGAAAGCTGCTTATTCCGTCCGAGGTTGAACCGAGTGAGCTCCGAGTCGGGATCCACACAACGCTTGTCAGTGAGTTGCAGCTACTATGTCAGTACAACTCTAGGTGTGCGCGCTTGTCCTCGATTGACTCCAGTACCACCGTCTTCGCGTGTCGCAGTCTGGGAATGCTCCTGCATCGTCTATAGTCCATATAAAACGTGTCCGATCGGTTCGATTCGCCCAGTACGGCCTCGACGCGCTCGAATGACCTAGTAAGTCATTCTGGTGGTACTGACATTTTAGGTCGCGTTTTAATTTGACCTCGTCGACGCGGTGGGTTCGGACGGGTGCAGGGTCGTCTGTGGCGATTGGGAGGGGGATAGGATGGTCCAGGTACGTTCTTCAAGTTCGTCGTGTCGTGGCGCTGCTCGTGCTGACTCGCCTGGCACTCAGGTAGCGGGCGCGTTTCGACCCGTTGCGGCTCGTTGCGCCGTCCATTCTCTGTCCTATCCCACCGTATTCGACGCGCTTACTATCGTTTTGGCACTCCCAATTACGCTTGACGTTCCCCGGTCTGACCTGCTCGCCCAACTGGCTTCTTGGCCCTCTATCTCGACGTTGCGGGTTCGCCTCGCCATCACGCTCGCTCTCGACGTTCCTGGGGCATTCCCCATCGACTTCGATGTCGTCTCCATCGATTTTGGGCTTCCGATTGCACTCGACATCGGCCGTTGCCTCCTAGTCTCCGTCTGGACCTCCTGGCGGCCTATCTCGACGTGGTGCGTTCCTCGCGTCGTTGTGCTCGCATCTAGGACGTTCCCTGATGCTGTGTACATCGCGTCG
>JBBPMO010000708.1:0-18275 GCA_038090315.1 Xanthoconium stramineum | reverse complement strand
TTACCATATAGACAGGCCGTACGAGCTTTCGCACGGCGTCCTTGACCACATTCACGATACCCGCATGCGAACACCTAAGCACCGCTGTCCGTCCGGGTCCTCGCTCGAAAAGAAACGAGAAATGCACGTACGCGCTGAATATGATCAACCCCTTGCCAGCAACGTCAATTGCCGCATAACGCTCGTCCATAAGATGCTATCCACCAATAGCCGGGCATCAACGCACACGGACAGGAACGCCCGCGAGACAAATCGGAAACGAACCGGTTCGGACGTCCATCCACGCCCCTCCCGGAACCGCATCCCGCCGAGCAAGCCCCCTTCGAACGGCGTCACCCTCGGGATTTCTCCGCTGACGTAGACCGTGCCACCCGCGATCGTATGGCCGTCTCTTGACGTCCTCACCCTCCCTCCGGCGCACTCGATCTGTTCAAACGTCGGGTCATCCGGAAGTCGCCCAATGACCGTATCAAACGTCGGCGGGACCGCGATCCCGCGCGCCTCGGGACGATCGGGATGCAGATCCACGGTGCACACACGTGCGCCGGCGCTGCGCATGCTCAGGAAGGCGAGCATTCCGCCCGAGTGGTCGCTGTGCCAGTGCGAGAGGATCAGGGTCTCCACGTCGTCCACGGGCACTTGCATTGCGGTGGCGTTGCGGACGATGGACTTGGAGTCGGGTCCGGTGTCGAAGAGGACAAAGTGCTTGGACTGCCCGTCGACCTGCGTTTCCTGTCGATTGGGTCAGCTTGAAAGGATGCCGTCATTGCTCGATACGCACGATCAAGGCAGAGAATCCGTGGGCCCCTAGGGGAGAATGGTCTGAGCGTTATCAAGGGCGTAAATGACGAGATCATATACCACAACAAAAGTTTTCAAAATCGAGCATGGGAACACCCGTTCGGGGGTCTTTTGGGGGCTTCTGGTCGAAGAGGTGTTGGCGCATCTCATGGGAGAAGCCTGGGGGGAGTTTGGTCATCCTGGAATTCAAGTTGCACACCATCATCTTGGCCATAGGTAAATATTGGCCCACCATTCAATGCAGTTGTCCACGAGAAAAGTGACGGTAAAGTTGTCGACTACAACAAAGCCTGCACGCGAGTCAGTGGTCGCATCGGACATGGCAACACCGTAACTGTTTAAGTTTGAAAGTGGGCGTCCCGGTTTTTCGCTGATCACGCGCAATACCGCATCAAGATTGACATCGCTTCACGTACACAAGTACATTCGGTCGATGCACACGTTCCAGCGTGCGCAAGCCCCTGGTACACCAAATACAACGAATCGCCCACATAACGAACGAGTCACAAACTGTCCCAACTAGTTGGCAAAATCTCTGCACGTCTGCGTTGAGTCCCCACAACCCACCGCGGCGCAGAGGACGATCGATCGACTCACCCTTTCACCACCCCGTATCCCAACAAGTTGTTCTCCGCCATCCTTTGCTGACGGAATTTCTACACGATCGAATGAGTATACGCGACAGCCGTGACGCAACCTGCAACACACATACCTTGCGATATTGGACGCGCTCCCACGTCACGAACGCGACGACAAAGACCGCAATCGCGGTGATCCCTCCATACACACCCAGCCCGACAGGCAGGACCTGGAGGGTCGTGCCCGGCAACACAAAGGCCGCAGCAGCGCTCGGAGACGCGGTGGATGATGCCTGTTGGCAGTGGTAGAGTGTGTGAATACGTCACGGTGATCGCACCGGGTGGACGAGGAGAATACGTACGGCGACGAGCGTGCTGGTCACTTGGGGGCTGCCCATGCCTAGGGTGCAGTTCCGGACTTCTTGGATCTGTTGCCCGACCGGGGTGAAGGTGAGAACGCAGGTCTCGGTCATGTTGCCATTGGGACTGCGAGGCGTGTGTCAATGATGGCAAGAATCGGTGGGGGAGACGCACGTTTGCACGGTGTTGGTGGTTGTGATGGACGTGGGTGATGCAAGAGCTGCGGGTACGGTGACCGAGGCGAGTTGACGGAGGGCGATGTTATCTGGTCGAGGGAGAGCAGTCACGAGACCCAGAAAGAGACAGAGAACGGCGACGAAGCGAGAGTACATCTGGAAAGAATGAAGAGCCAGCTCTGCAGGAAAATGGACAAGATTGGGGGCGACCAGCGACTCAAGAGCAGTAGATATATCCCTCGTTCATCGGCATAGCGACCGCGTGCAACGACCCACTAATCACATTGTCTGGCGATAGTAACTCTACTATGTATGTACGTTCCCACAGCGAATACTTATATCACATCCCACCCTCGACCATCTTGTACGCCTTTCCATCCCGATACCGCTTCTTCTCCCGCCCCAACTTCATCAACGCGCCAATCACTTTCGCGATCAATTGTGTCCCCCACTCCTCAAAGGCGAGTGAGACAGCAACGTTCACAAGTACAAATACGGCAAGCCATGCCCGTGCCGAGAAAGGAATCGGCAGCAGACCAAGGATCAACACTAACGCCTTCGGAGGGCGGAGCAGGATAAACAGAGTAAAGAGCCATGTGGCGATGATGGATACCATCAACCATCCTGCTCGATCGTTTCGTTTTAGAGATCCCTCGTCACTACGAATCAAGTCTACGCACCATTCGTCCACATCGACTTCCGGTACGGGGGACCAATGCTGAATACTCCAGCAACCAGCACATACTGGAAGCAAGACACCAAGAACAACACAGTGTTCTCACAATTGGTCGCCTTGAGCTGATTATTTTCTTGATTGGGATTGTCCGTTGATGGTGGTCGTGTATACCTATGATTCGACGTTGGCTTGATAACGTAACTCATCTATGCCCGAACTCACCATCCCTGGTGTCGAACCCACAGAAATGTGAACAATTGCACTCCAAAGGTGATGAAGAACTGTCCAAATAGACTAGCAAGGACTTTCTTCGATACAAGGCTCGCTGTTGGTCGCTTGGGATAGATTTTCGGGAAAGGAAGCGTTCGACCCACTGTTTCGGCAATCAGCGTAGGACAGAAGCTCGCACCATGTGAACTTACTAGAGATGGCGGCAGGGAGGATGATGAATAGATCAATGTAGAGAAACTGTTTCAAGTTTACCATCAATTCACACCGATGGAGATATCACTGACCTCGAAATCTCCAAGCGACGATGCGAACGAGTACAGCAACGTTACCGTAGTGAACTGAATAAGGGAAGACAACGCCCTACAGCGTGGTCAGATTTATCATACGCTGCGCAGCACGGGTATCACGCACATATACTTGAAACACGAGAAACTGGTGGCCAAAGCTGCCCTGCCCTCCTTGATGATTTCAATGACGCAACTGATATCCGGGGTATTGCTCGTAAAAGGAGCGGCAACGGATGCTTCTGCTTCGGACAGCGATATTCCGACGTCAGCAGCCTTGAGTGCAGCACAATCGTTCGCGCCATCGCCACACATCAAAACAGTGTAGCCAAGCACTTGCAGACGTTCCACGACTTCGTTCTTCTCGCTCGGTGACATTCGAGCAAAAACTTGCGTCTTTACGAGCATCTATAAACAGTCAGCAGGGAGCTGAAGCAAAAGGTATGCCATTCAACCCACCCGTTCAAGAGTTTCAAGTGGCGCGTAGTTGATCATCCACTTGAAAATATCACCTGTCACGACGAGTGTGTAATCTTGGTTGGCAATCTCGTCCTCCGTGACGTTATGGCTTGGGGATCCCAGTGGCCGAAGGCTATAATCGTCCAGCTTCCATGGAGGATCATCCATGCATGTCCATTCCAGCTTGGAGAGCGGGGTAGTAGCATTTCCTACGTAATATGTCAGGACGGAAAATAATGACCAGAGTTGCCTGGCACACCCTGAGCGAAAGCCGGCGCAAAGACATGGGCAGCCGGGTTGATCAGACCGCACTCTCTTGCAACACTGACAGCTGTGAGGGGATTATCGCCGGTAATCATCCGACATGCTAGGTGCGCGGTTCTCAGAGTTTGGATAGCAGGGGTGGTGCCCGGTTTCAGCTTGTTTTCGAAAATTATCAGCCCGAGAAAACGCAAGTTAGACTCGGCTTGTTCACTGAACGAGAAGATAAGCGTTAATTATTGTAACATGGAACGATTACCAACCGCTTCATTTTCTGAGCCTTCAGCCACGACAAACCCTCTATACTCTTACCCGCAATGGCGATGACGCGATATCCTCGCCTGGTGTAGTACGACAACAGGTCGTCATAGTCATGTGGAACTATATTCCAAACGTCAGAAGACCAAGAACTTTGAGCAACGGATTGTCCGCACATGAATCCTTCTGGCAGATACCAGCCATGACTTCAGGTGCACCCTTCACGTAAATCTCCATGCTGTTGCTTTTGAGTCTCTTCACAATAACGCTCATCCGCCGCAAGGCAGATACGAATTCAAATGCCCTGATGACCCCCAACTCAAGGAAGTGCGCATGCTAACAGCGATAGCAGTCAGAACGATGCCAAAGTACCATATCGAGAAACGCACTCTTCCGTTGGTCCTAAGCGCATCTTCGAGCCGGAAATGTGCACTGCCAGGCGGCCGCACAACAGTCTGTACCAGTGCAGTTGGCCTTTCGGTCCCGCCTCGCCCTTTAATGATTCCGGTCCCGGCAACGAGTCCCTCTTCCAGCGTCCATTTTGTAAACTCAAACATCTTCACATCTAATGGATCTCCGATAACCTCTTCCTCGACCATTTGGAGCGAGTGGCAGGTCGTGAGTGCATGCAAAAAGCTAGTACGATCCCGTGCGGTAGGAAGATCGTGCACGTTGTCAAAAAGTTCGCCGAATCGATGCTCCGAACGGTCAAGTAATCGTACCCCAAGGATATCGAGTCCGTCCTCGGTGAGTGTACCGGTCTTGTCGAAGCAACACACGTTAATCTTCCCGCCTATGTTGATCCGAGTGGGAGAGATGCAAAATATCCCCAGCTTACGAAGACGACCGATCGCAAAGCTGGTACCGATGGACAAGGTGACCGGGAGAGCTGGAGGAACGACGACCGTAATGAGGTCCAAAGCGCGAATAATGATCGTGTTCCACCTAACCTACAGTCGCAAGTCAGAATGGAAGAAAAAGGTCGTTCAATGATAATTTACCCCAAGCCTGACAAACTGAACGGCACTGGCGCAGAAGCCCAGAGTGGCAACCCCAGCGAGGACAATGATGAAACGGATCGAGTCTCGATAAAACTTGAACCCGATTGGCTTTGGAAACAACATCGACCGGACAAGGGCACCTTTGGTCGTATTGAATCCTGTCCGGCGGCATCAGCATACTCGAACTTGAGGGGAAGACATAGACATCACCTGTACGAACGACAAAACCAAGGGCCGGTCTTCCGACACTGCCGTCAACAGCGAGCGCGCCACGAAGACGGACGACTCGGGTGCCAGCATAAATGAAACTCTTGGCTAAATTGCCCTGAATATCCTTGGAGTCTCGCCACCTTGCAATGTCCTCGTCTTTTGCTGGATTTTTTGAGACTGCCACACTCTCGCCGGTGAGCATGCTCTCGTTCACAATAGCATCGCCGGACAAAAGGAACATATCTGCCGGGAAAAGTGGCGCACGCAGATCGGAGAGATTTACAATGTCTCCTGGTACAAGTTCCGAAGAGTCGACGGTAGTCCCTAGGCAAATCTCTCATCCATGACAGCGGACGCACGGAGAGAAAAAGAGCCTACACTTTCCGTCCACGTAGACGGTGACTTCGCATGAAAAGCGTGACATCTCGCGCATCCGCTTGATGGTCTATGGGATATTCAGTACTCCGCACCGAGCTCTGAGGATCTAAACTCACCTTCTTGGTATCCACGAGCGTTGTTGCCACACTCAATACAGATATGAGCGCAATACAAGAGGCATAATAATAGTAATTATCGATAGACCATAAGAAGATGCTTGCAATTTGGAAGACATAGAATGGATGGATGATCTTCTCTGATATTAGCTTATCACACGGCATCTCTTGCTCACACATACCTCGTCTACAAGCAGTGCCAAAGTTGATTTCCCAGCAATGTCAAGTAAATTAGAACCAAATAGTGTCAGACGTTGTTTCTTGGTATCTTGCGATAAACCATGCTGCACGGCTTGTGTTCCTGTCCAAGTCGGGTCTCTCCAGTCCCTAGAGTAACATAAGAACGGTGTGCGATTGTTCCAAACCACAAACTAACCTGACGATTGTGAACAATCCTGTCCGAGTGTCCAAAGCAAACCGCGAGTAACGGTAGTCAACTATATGGAGGTCTTCCAGCATTTCAACCTTATTGTTGCGGTTATCGCCATTCGTTTTCGATCTCGAGGATGCCGAGATTTTCCGAGACCGTCCATTCGACTCTGGTAAGGCACTAGGAAAGACAGTCGACCGCTCATAAGGATATGAGATGCGTTTGACAGGAAAGAGTGTTATGTCCCGGTGTGGAGACTGGACATTGTGAGATGCAACTGCGTTTCACGTAAAGTGCGCACATACCTCGATGAC
Source organism: Xanthoconium stramineum (assembly GCA_038090315.1). NCBI lineage: Eukaryota > Fungi > Basidiomycota > Agaricomycetes > Boletales > Boletaceae > Xanthoconium > Xanthoconium stramineum. The sequence continues at coordinate 11,802 of JBBPMO010000708.1, read as the reverse complement.
GACGAAACCATGCTCAAGCTCCTTGAAAGCCTTTTCACGAACCACCCATCGGAGCCACAAGCGAGGGAGCCAATGGCCGAGGAGCGCGAGCATGCCAAAGGTCAACACGCTCGCTGCCCGCCAAAGCCGTTGACGCCAAAGTATGATTTCATAGCCAACAAAGCGCAGGGTGATGTCCTCGTCCGCAACGTATATTGTTTGCCTGCTAGGCGGACCCGGTGGTGGTGGTTCCAGAGACTGTAGAGGGGCGTCTATTTCTATGCGTACTTCGTCTCCGAAGATCGGGTCTGGTGGGAACAGCGGTAGGTGCGAAGAAGGACCGCTGGGGGATGGTGGTTCTGAGCCAAAGTCGACCTCGCTTGCAACAGGGCTGGATAGCCGTGAGACATGAGACTCGGCGCTGTCGTCTTCCTCGCCCGAGGAGTAACCCCAGCGCTCATCGCGTCCGTCCTCCGACTCGGGCCTATGCTCGGACCCAAGTCCCGAGCGTCGGGAAGGCGAGATGGAGCGAGAGAAAGATGCCCGACGAGTCGAGGGTTCCCGCCCGCCTCTACCGAACAAGTGAGCGATGTTCTCGAACATGGAGGACCTGTTCATCATCGGCGAAGATGAACGCCTTGTTCGCCTCCCATTGTTATCGAGCAGCGAGTCGTCTTCGTCTTCTTCCCCACTTTCTGCTTCACTCGCCGCAGATGCCTGTGAAATCTGGCTCTCAGTACTCATTCTACGTTTTCCTCGTGCGTGCCCGGAGAAAGAACCCAGAACTGGCCCGTCCTCGCTCCTCCTCCTGGTTCTGGGCCATTCAGAGCTTCGTCTGTTTTCCAAACCCCGTTCGGTATAGGACATCCTTGAGACGCTGGACGGTACCGCTATGTGACCTGGACCATCGAAGAGGGCGCCTTCGGCGTCGTCGGAGTCGCCGTACTGAGAATCTCGACGTGCTTTGGAGTGTTGTGCGACTGCATCGTTGATATCGACGGCAGACGCGCCTTCCGTGTAGTCGTGTACAGAGTTGGAGGCTCTGGCGACCATCGTGTTCGGTTGGGAGGCGGGGACTCAGTGGTTCATGACAGGAGGAAGTACTCGACCGTTTTTAGCAGGTCTGGCTGTTCGGACGTCACAACTGCATTGCAGACCGAAAGTAGAGAGTAACGGTACGTAACTAGCCTAGATACCTCCAAATCAAAAAGAAACAAGTGAACGTGAACACTGCGCCGCCCAGAAATATGTACATGTCTTGTGTGCTGCGCAGCCACGTCAGTCACCCACATCAACAGGAGTTGGTGGGGGCCATACCTCCGTCGTTCGATCCAGCCAATCACGTCACGACTGAGACCCAACGTGTTTGCGGCATCGAGCAGACGTCTCTGCGTGCCCTTTAGCACGTTGCGCTGGTCGACAAGGTTGTCCAAGACTTCGCGACCCTGGGCAAGGAATTCATCGAGCCTTACTTCTGTGCTCTGTATGAAGGAGTGTTCACGAAGTGTGTGATGCTCGCGCAGGGTCGCGTTCGGGAGTGCTGTCGGCGTTCGGAAAGGGGATTCAGAGAGCTGTGAGGACGTGGGAGCGTTCAATTGGCTAGTTGGTGCAAAGCGTCTTCGTGCATCGGATGCAGAGGGAGAGTGGATGCCCGAGGGTGTACCCTGGAGGAGTTCGTTGCGTTGGGATGCTGCTCTCTATGGGACATGCTATAGCAAACAAAGACGATGGTTGGAGGAACGTGCCTCGTTCTTTATGTGCTCAAACTGACTCTTTAGGTCTGCATAGTCTGTGCGAAACTTTTGCACGCGCCTGCGGGGCGATGAGCTGCGGAGAAGGTGGGGAAAAAGGACGTACATTTGTCCCTTCTCCTGCTTTGCCTTTATTATTTCTCGCTTTATCATGGCGTCGTAGTCTTCAATGGTGCGCTGCATGGCGGCGAGGGACGCGGAAATCTGTCCTAACAAGACGGTGAGGGGCGGGTGTGAAGAGCGCGAGGTACACTAACCTAAGAGGGACGCGGAATTGTCGCCATTTCTGAAGCGTTCGATGTCGGCGGTGAGCGAGTTCGTCTGTCTTGTGCCGAGGGTGTAGAGCGAGTTCATCGAAGAATGGTAGAGGGAAACCCGGAAGTACCCGGCCGGATGACCCGGCCCACGCCGACTACACACTAAAAAGTACTACCGGGCCCGGTCCGCCTTTTCGGTCCGACGTGCAAGTTGTCTCCGTCGCTCCGCTCGACGCGCAGTCTTGGTCTCATACTTGACCTTGCCCGTCTTCCTCCGCTTCACCTCCTCCCCCTTCACCACGTCCGGCGCCGGTCCGCGTGCCGGCGGTGGTGGTGGTCCGTGTAGCAGCGCAGAAAGGTCAAGGTCTTGCACCACTGTCACCGTCGCCAGCTGCTCCTCGCCCTCGTACTCTTCTTCCACCTTCTCCAGTTCGCAGGACACTCCCCCCCATTCGTCATCGTCGCCCTCTGTTTATACACGGATCAGGACGGCATGTGAGATGTCGTGTTGCCGTACCTGCAAAAGCCCCGCACGCCCGCTCAACTTCGGCGGCATTCCGTGCGGCCCGTTCCGCGAGAGCACGGCGTTGCTACGTGGCGATGAGAAGAGCGAGCGGTGGAGCATGGAATCGCACCTCTCGCCGCGTCTCTAGTCGTTCCTGCTTCTCTCTCAGCTGTGCCTTTTTCTTTGCCTCCTCGCGTCGTGCGACCTTGCGCTTGTGGAATCCGGTCAAGAAGGCTCTGGAGTGGGTTGGTCGCGTGCACCCTGGAAACGAGAGGCCACCCACCTCCTCGCGTCGTCGTCGAACACGATCTCCTTTATCTGGGCATGTTTGGCGCGTTTTTTGGCAGCGATCGCCGAGTGGGACTTGGTGAGGAGGGCGACGTTCATGGTCAAAGGCTAGCCGGTGCGGGGATATCCGAAGTTTACATAATTGAAGGTGATCGACTACTTGGGAATGTCTTCCATGTCGGATGCGTTATAAGACTCGCTCTCAGGCGAGACAGTCCACTCCTTTCCCCCTCCCAACAATGCCCGCCCTCACCTTCCCAGACTCAATCCCCTCCCTCGACGTCCCCCTCATCCGCGACATTCAAAATCCCTACCCCCGTCCTCCCCTCCCCCGCCCTCACAGACTCCCCCTCGACCCCGTCTACACTCACGCTCATTTCGATAGTGGTGGTACCAGCAGCCCACACTATGATAGGCTCTACCACCCCTCTTCGCCACCCCACCTTCCCCCCTTCCCCTCTTCATCAACCGTGTTCACCCACTTCGCTCTTCCTCAACCATCCGCCAATTGGCAGGCGCACCTCCATCACAATCCCTATCCTCCCCCGCAACCCCCTCAGCTCGTTCATAAAGTTTGGATCCTCGACTGTCGATCCTGTGGCACATTTCTGACAAATCGTGGCATGAAAGCAAGTATTCTCCCCAATCGCCATCAAAGTATTCCTGCCCCTCCGTACTAACCCACTCTTCCAGGCTGTACTGTTACTCAGACCAAACGTCTCTCTCTTCTCTACCGATGCCCTCCCTGTAAACTGCTCCGCATACTCCACAAATCCAGATGCCCTCCGTCCTCCCCCTTGTCGTCCTTCCATGGCTCCGTCTGCCTTGCGTACCTGCGAGTGTCTCACTCAGACGCTCTGTTGCCACACCTGTGGTAGCGCCGTCGGCTACATGATCGTCATTCCCGTGAGATTTCTTCATTCGACCTGTTTCAACTTGGTGGACGCACTTTGACCCTGTTTAATTAGTGTTCCAGGTGTACGTCTTCCATTTCCGCAACAAATCGTGCGACTAACGGCCACCGGTTCGTTTTCCACTCGACCGAAATCGTTGCCTCGGAGCGACACCACGTCCCTGACGAACCCGGTGTCCTGCCCGTCGAGTATCCCACACCTCCCCCGCCACCCTCGTCCCCACCCCCGCTTACACCTGCATATCCTGCCATCTTTCACTCTGCCGACGTAGCACCTCACCGGCGGCCCGGGAGCTTTGTCCCTTCGCAGGCGTTTCAAACATCCTCGCCGTCACCAGGGTCTGATTATCTCCCATCCCCACGAATGGAATCACCAGGCTCGGCTGCCTCTTCTGCGCCCTCTTCGCCCGACCTGCTTGCTACCGTCCCACCGGCTTCGCCCGGACGATCTCCTCGACCCTTTCCTCAGAACATGTTTCCCCATAACTCCACGTCGCAGACATTGCCAGAAGCAAGAGGAATAACGTCAGAGCCTTCCCCCCGGAAGCTCAGGGCGGGGGACGTGCTTTATTGGCACCATCTTACAAAGCACGGCGAAATACCAGGCGTAGAGGAAGATCCACGAGCCAGGATACCGAATCGAGGAGGCACACTCAAGTTTCTTGATCGGTGATAACACCCGGATCCGCGGAACGAAACGCCGTTTTTCACATTTAAGCGACGAGGACGCCTTAAAGAAGCGTCCTGCATGATATGTTCACGACATCAAACGCAACCGATCACACTATGTTTTTTGGCGAGGGACCGTTTTTGGTATCTATTCCATTCGAATGTTCCAACCCCACCGTGCATTTTACGACTCACTGAATACCACGATACCCTCATTCTTTTCCTATAGTTGTCAACTGTGGACTTGTACACACCTCACTGGGTTGATATCCTAACATACTATTTAGACATTGTCAATGTTTTCTCACAGGAAAATCGTTTTGTAGATTTAGGGTCGAGGAATCAATGAAAACCGACGCCTGCTCCACGCTCACGTTTTCTTGTGATTCTTGGACACGCAATGCCTAACCTACCCTGGTAAGGTAAGCGGGGAACACAGTCCATACCCGTTCCCCTGTCTCGCGCCTTGTGACTAGAGCATGCTAATTAAAGGTTCTGCGCTCAATCTGCGGAGCTGCCTAAAATAATCTCCCCTCAATTCACACCTTGAGCCATGGCCACTTTCCTAAAGGTTTCGGGGACCAAGATCGTCGACGAGGATGGCAACGAAGTCATCCTCCGCGGAGCTGGTCTCGGCGGGTGGATGAAGTACGTCCCGTCACCGTATCGCAAGCGTAAGGCTTATCATCGCCGACATCACGCGTAGCATGGAGAACTTTATATCCGGCTACCCTGGTTGCGAATTCCAGATTCGCGCTGCCCTGGCAGGCGTCGTCGGACCCGCAAAATCCGCATTCTTCTTTGACAAGGCGAGTCGCCCAGCGAATCATTGTCTTTCTGCTCGATTTCCTTTCATTGACGACCTCTCTCTCGCCAGTTTTTGGAATATTTCTTCCAAGAAGGGGATGCCAAGTTCTTCAAAAGCCTCGGATTGAACTGTATCCGCTTGCCGTTCAACTATAAGCATTTTGAAGGTGACTTTTTGACAGAAACGTCGACCTTGGTTCTCTTATCAATATCTATTCCCAAGATGACATGAACCCCCGCGTACTCAAGCAGGAGGGCTTCAAACACCTCGACCGGGTCATCGATCTCTGTGCCCAACAAGGTATCTACACCCTCCTCGACCTCCACACCGCACCCGGAGGACAGAACACGGACTGGCACTGCGACTCTGGCACTCACATCGCCAACTTTTGGATCCACAAAGACTTTCAGGACCGCACGATCTGGCTGTGGACCGAGCTCGCGAAGCACTATGCCGGAAACAAGTGGATCGCGGGATACAACCCCCTCAACGAACCCACAGACCCATCGCACACGTCCCTCGTCCGCTTTTACGAGCGCGTGTACGAAGCAATCCGCGCAGTCGACGCCAAGCATATCATCTTTCTTGATGGTAACACGTTCGCGACCGACTTTTCCCACTTTGGCGACGTCCACAAGAAGTGGGCAAACGCGGCGTACTCGATTCACGGTAAGCACGCCCGCGCGATTCTCTCGGCTAACAAGGAATCTCATCTTCATTCTATTTCTGGCTAGACTACTCCACTTTTGGCTTCCCTGGCTCCCCAGAGTATATCAGCAGCGACGAACAACGCAGGCGAGTCAGGAGGAGCTACGAGAAGAAACGAGAATGGTTGGATCAGCGCGGTCTGTGTGTCTGGAATGGCGAATGGGGCCCCGTCTATGCGCGCAAGCAATACGATGGCGACGCCACCGACGCCATCAACGAACGGCGCTACCAGGTCCTCAAAGACCAACTTGCCATCTACAACCAGGCAAGTCCCTCCCTCTTCCCCCGCTCGTCTGGCCATCACTGCTAACGTGCACCCCGATGTCAACGCGTGCAGGACCGCCTGAGCTGGTCGATCTGGCTGTACAAAGACATTGGTTTCCAGGGCATGGTCTACGTCTCGCAAGAGACCAAGTACATCACCCTCTTCAAGGACTTTTTGGCCAAGAAACACCGTCTTGCGGTGGACGCGTGGGGCGCGGACGTCTCTTCGGTCAAACACATCTACCAACCCCTGATCGATCTCATCACCAGCGAAATCCCGCCCGAGAACCAGGTGCTGTATCCCGCGCCAGTCTGGAAGTTGTCAGACCGCGTCGGTCGGCTGTCGCGCTGCATTCTTCTTGCCGAGTTTCTCGTCAAGGAGTGGGCGGAACATTTCCGCGGGATGAGCGAGGCCGAGTTGGACGAGATCGCGCAGAGCTTCAAGTTTGAGAACTGTGTGCATCGGGACGGCCTGAACAAGATTCTCACCGATAATGCAGCGAAAGTTGCAGGGTTGTTTCTAAATTGAAAATGTACCAGGACATGATATCTTGTACACTATGAACACTTGCTCGTAAATCAGACACGTTTACGAACAAAACCCGGGAACATTACAATAAATACGTTAAGAAAAATTTCCAAGGTGCGATGCAATAAATACCGTGCGGCCAGATATTCCATGATGAATTGCAGGGTCATGATACATGATATTGGTCCATGGAGTCAATGATCGTCTTGATCGAGGCGAGCCTCTAGCCAGTCCACGAAGAAGTTTGAGGGATCAACAACAGGCCGGGCGTCTATCTCATCCAAGATCCGTCGCGCGACAGTAGGACCGCTCTGCTCTGCTCGCCCAAAGCCTGCCAGGCAGTCTTTGCGATAAGCATCCTCTGGGACGTCCATAAGTGCGGCCACAGAACTGACTTGAGGACCAAGGGTGCTTCCGAAATACTGCACGCGCAGCAGCACCGGAAGAGCAATCAAGGTCGGGAGCTCATCTGTGAGATCGTGAACTTCGTCGGCGATCTCCTTCGGCGTCTTCTTGACCGGAAGTAACGGGTCATCGGCAATCTCGAGCAACGATACCAATGCTTCCAAATGGACAAAGGCTTCATCCACCGCTTCGCGAGCGACCTGTGTGCGAGTCGGCCGAGGAAAGTGTGAGAAGATCTCGTACAACGCCTTCGCGTCGGCTACGGTTGTCGACGTAATTACGGGCGACGCTGGACACGAAGCACGTTTGAGGTTGAACAGTCCAGTGGGAGCAGTGACCGACAGAATCTTCGGGGAGGGTGTATATTGTCCTTTCTCAGAAAGTACCACCGAGGTAGAACCTTGGTTCACCACTGAACGATGCGACAATGCAACGAGTGCCCGCCACACGATGGAAATCAGAAATGAAGCGAGCAGCGGATCTGAGTGGTATGTGTGCGCATAGCGTGCAAGTGCTCGACCGTAGACGGGAACGGAAGACTGAAGTGCAATGATCGAAGGGTGTACAGATCCCTTCACTTTGTGAGGAGTCGTTTTGGCAGGAATCTCTAATGCGTCAAGGAGGGGGATCAACGTCTCCTTGATTCTTGTGATCAATGGTGTGATGACGCGACCAATCAGGGAGACAAGCCCCGCGCGTATGGACTGCAATCCGTCTCCACGACTGTCAGCGTTGACGCCTAGAGCCATATCATCGAAGGTCGAAAGTAGCTCTCCTGCAAAGTCTGCGATGGCCAGTGCATGGAGCTGAGTTGCGTTTGGAGTTGGCATATGAAGAGTGGGCGCCGCCGGCTGAAGAAACGCAGGAGAGGATAGTAGAGGTAGGAGGTGTGTTGACAGATTGCTCAAGAGGACAGAAAGAGGTTTTTGGAGGGCACGCAAGATGGCCCTATGCAAATCCTTGTTGTCATGCGCTGCTGCTAATTCGCTGAAAATGGCATTGAGTAAAACGCAAGGGTACAAAGTAGGTTGCAACATACGACGCAATCAAATTGCCCAAGGTGCGGCCACGACCTACGGGAATCGGTCGTCTACCACCGACCAGCTCGCTCGATTGGGAGGGGCCGGAGGGGTGAGCAATGGCTTTGGACACCGCCTCGTTCAGTCGTAGACCGAGCGCTTCCAGATACGATCCATCTTGGATGAGAGGAGCGCGAGTAGGTGAAGTTATTGGTGTGAGGGAAGAGCGTCTAAGGTTGAACAGTACTCTAGTGGGCGATCGAGCCCTCTCTGCGACCACAGGCAAGTCAGGGGGAGTGGAGGGTGAGGGAGGGCAACTAGGGGACCCAAAGATGGATTGGTTCTTAAATGCGTAGACCATCTCAATGATGTGTTAGTATGGGGATAGTGAACTGTGGTCGTGAGCAGCGCCGCGAAGAGTGCTATCCCATTAGCAGGGAGACGAGGCCGAGAGTGATTGAGGGCCAGGCCTTAAGGGGGGCGGTCGATGTCGACAAGGAATACAACAAGTGGTGCGAAGCAGAGAACGTGCAAGGTTAGGCGTCGAGTGCTAAGGGGGTTCAATTGGTAAGCCGGAGAGCGCGGGGGCAAGGAGCACACGAACTTGGAGCTTTGCGAGTACAAGACCATAGATCGCTTGAAGAGATATTGCAGAGGAGATCGAAAGGGATCCTTGTCGAAAATTTGAGCGCGCTCGGCTTATGAATTCAAGTTGTGACTCGCTCCCACGGTAGTGGTCCAGGCCTTATCACATGTAAATGAGTCAATCTACGATCTAAATATCTTCCATCAATCTCTTGATCGAGCTTCGCAGCTCCAAATCGTCACAACGCAGGCGCCATAAACAACTCTCGTCTTCACCCTCACGTAGTCGCAGTGTCGCGGACTTCCCCGGTCCTGGCCCCTGTACAAGGACCTTGAGCTCACCTGCAGGAATAACCAAAGTGAGTCGGAACTTGATGTCCACGAGATCCCCACGCACCTTCAAACGGAGGTTGATCAGTTGCAATCACTCTCATCCGGTACTGCAGCGATTGTAACAGCCGCACGATCATGTCCAACGAGGCTTCACACCATCCCCGAACATTTGCAGTCTCCATAGAGTCCCACGCAACCTTGAAATCGCCATTTATTGACTCCTCTTTCGCAGCTTCCGCGACGAACGGGGAATCGAGTGTAATAAGATCAATCCGGAATGCCTATCACACTAAATCAGCTCAGGCCAACGTTTTTGAACAGGGGCGAACCAAGTCATCACGTGCTGACTCTGCCGCAAGCTCGCGTACTCTGCCACTCTATTCCTGTTTGAGCCACATGACGAACGATCCAGTTGACTCGTACCTCGGGCGAATTAAGCGGGCTCTGTGCCACTGCCAGTGTCAACTCCCCAGGAGTGATAGTCTTGGAAAGCTCATTCAACGCGTTTGACGCTTCACTTGCACGAGATAAGCTTCTTGTGCTGCCCTCTGAACTTGAGATAGAACTCCTCGATCGCCGCGGGCTAGAAAGGTGTCTAAGGCTAGGAAGTGGCTGCGGAGCTGCATATGCGTCATATCGTAACCTTCTAGTAGATGTTGTCCCCCGAGAGGGCGACAACTCCAACAAATCTCCGCGCCCCGAGGATGTACTTCGGGGGGACTGTGTGGGCGTCGCGTTCGGATTCGACTGGTAACTCGTCAACGCGGAGAGAATGTCGGGCAACTCGTCCAGAGTTAGTATACATTCCTTTCCACCGATATCGATATTTCAACTCACAGAAGACGATGGTGCCCTCGAGATGATCTCGGCAAGAACGGGACGTTGGGTAGAAAGTGTCAAGAATTGCTCACATCTCTGCAGAAGTCAATGAATGGGGTTATGCCGCGTACGTTAGACTTACTCTACGGAGATAAGTGCCGGAACGTTGCGACAGTCCTCGGACAGCAGCAGTAACTTGTTCAGGGACTTCATCGCACTCGACAGATAATCTCAACATCGTGAGTAAGCATGCGTCTTGAACGGACGCTTGGAAAAGGTTGTCAACGTAGCTTTCGCACACGTTGGTTTACTCACGAGCGTAAGAAGCCAGTCTCGCTGCTATACCGCGGAGCATCTCCAACGGCGATATTGAGACTTTACCACAGTACTCGCTTACAAGGGCCAAAATCACCACCATCATGGTCGGTCCCACGCGCACTTCAGGTTCCGTCAGAGAAACGGCCAGCGCAGTAACACATGATATCCTAGGGGAGATTTCTCCTTCAGGCAAGTCAGGCAAGCTCAGACTCTACGGGTAATGGAGCGCACTTTCCCGGATTCCTTCCAGGATCCGCTGGACGCTGAGATCGAGGACTGGAAGGCTCTTTGTTGAACTATACTCCCCTCCTTCCGCGACTGAAAACAGGTCTTTCAAACGCCTTGCATATTGGTCTACATCATTCGTGTCTTGCATCTCGATGATTTCGAGTAGACGTGAAGCGTATTCATTTTTGTCGGACAGAGAGTGCGATGACGACAAATTGTGCAAAGCCTGCGAATAGTACGTCTCAACGATACTTGGATCCACAGAATGGAGAATCTTGAGAGTCTAATGGTGGAAGTTGTCAGCTCACCCGTTAATACGACGCAAGGATGAATCACCGTCTTTCTGATCAATCCATCTGGCGAATCGAGAAGCCTCATAACTCTCTGAACTTCCCATTCGTCCAATAGGGCTACGGTATTGGAACGTGTCCCAGCCCAGATGCTGGAATCTAGACAGCTCAAGCAGGACACGAATAGGAACATGTCATTAGGATCACTCGAAGACAGGAAATGACGGATACTAGTGATAGCAGTGGTTGACAATCGAGGGTCACGGAGTGCTTCTGGACTGACGGTTGACAAAAGCATAAAAGCGTCACGAAGTACAGCTGCATCGTGCTCAGTCGATGTTACTAAAGTCCATATGCTCTTACCTCGATTTGGGACTGCGGAGACGCACTTGATTATGTCCAACACAATGGGAATACTCCCTGGCTCGAGACTGTCAGTGTGTTAAATCCAGATCGTAAGGTACAGTGATCAGCGTACTGACTTCAACTCGCCCCTACGAAGTGTCCGCAGGATGCTCAAAACTGAGCTAGGCTCGTTGGACTTGTACCGGCACTGAAGTTGGGAGTTCAAAATCTTTCCAAGATGTTCCGAGTGTTTGAGCTTGAGATGTATGGTTAGAACACGAAAGAAGAATACATATCTACATACTTTCCCCATAACCGTAGATGTTGATGCAACCTCGGAGGGTTCGGACGATAAACGACATTGTATCACGTCTTCCAAATGTGCCAGACGTTCAGCGTCTCCTTGGAAAAGGGTATAAAATGCCATTAGGGCACGTCGCCGCACGGCTACGCTAAAGCCAGAGCTTTGAATACACAAAGCCGGTCGACGTACAACTAAGAATTTCTTACGATCGGTGGTCGAGGAGAGCTTGCAAGCGGGTATCAACGGCAGGGATGACGTCCTCGTTAGGGACTTGTATGAGCACATCAAGAGCGAGACATATTCGAGCTACGGAGCTGCTTTCCAGATCCTGCGGACACATTAGAAACGCGCGCACGCTACTCGACGACAAATGCACTTGCCTTGCGTAGCGTATTTACCAACATGAGTTGAAGTTCGTGATTTGGGGGCATTAGTTCCATGCAGAAGATATAACCTGGATGCCAAGTTGGCTCTGTAGCAGCTGG
>JBBPMO010000707.1:0-18288 GCA_038090315.1 Xanthoconium stramineum | reverse complement strand
GCTTATGGCCGCGCGGAAGGAACACAATGAGACGCAGCACGAGCTGCAAAGCTTATCCTCCAAATACGCCCAGTTACAGGCGGAGCTCACCTCAGAGATCGAGCGTTTGCAGAAATTGGACGCTACACACATGGCGGAGCTCGCTACCGCACGCACAGAGATCGAGCGGCTTCGTCGCGAGTTGGAAACTTCGTCCTCCCAACTCGTCCAGTCAAAGCAAGAGCTCGCATCCAAGGTCAAGAAGTTGGAGGAATTAAACGCGGCTAACACAGCGGGGTACGAGGCGAAGTCGACTAAACTTACCTCCGAGGTCGAGCGGTGGAAGGAATCATATGCCGCTAAACAGAAGGAGCTGGCCACCACGTCCGAGCAGCTTCAGCAGATCCAGCTCGACCTGAACGCTTCATCTTCTCAACTTGTTGAGGACCGACGGCACTACGAGAAGCTTTCGGCGGAGCTCAAGTTCTTCCGCGAACAATTTTTGGGCATACAGGAGTTCACGACCGAGACTGAGGAATGGAGTGCCATTCAGACAAGGATTATCGCCGAAGTGAAGGATTACGCCGCTGTCATCCACCTCACCAACGACGTCGACAAATGGATCGGTGCAGATGCCAAGAGGGCGGAGGTGTTAGCAGCGGAACTCGAAAAGAGGAACAAGGAGAACGAGGAGCTGCGGCACAAACTTACCACTCTCAGGGATATCTACATCAGTGCTCCCCGGATCAAACAAATTTTCCAGACTGATACCGTCGAGATCAAGAGACAATACGAGGAGAAAACTATCTTGGAGAAGAAACGTTACGATGAGGAGTCAAAAGCCCTCAAAACCGCCCTTGCTGACAGTCAGACTCAACTGCGCGGTGTACAACGCGTTGTCGCCACAGCGGATACGTACGCGGACGAGGCAATCATCTCGATGCTGAAGAAACTTAACGCAGAAGTTCAGCAGAACACAACACTTATGGCGGAGGATATCGCTGAGCAATTCCAGCGAACCACGGAAGCGACGAAGGTACAAATATCTGCGGTTTCCAAGTCTATCGGACAAACCTTGGCGGAGTGCTTAGCGAGCATGAAATCCGATGACGCGGCGCTGTATCTCTCTATCGCATTCCAGGGATACTTCTCGTACTGTTTGTGTCAGTTCATCTCCTCGTGGACCATCGAGAAAGGCCACAACGACTTCATCAACAATATTTACCAGCAATTGCAGAAATCAGGTAGGAACTCGAATCTTGCATACGATCGACATCTCTCTAACGGTATTAATAGAGACGCAGCCAATGTCGGGACGCTGGAGATCTCTAACGCGCGCCTACATCTCTCCCACCTGGAAGAGCGATACGAACGCTCTTACCCAGCGGGTCGTCACTGAGCTCTCTGACATTATCGTGGTAGCAGGTTGCGCCGCCTCCACGGCCGCTGCAAGCTCAAAGGTTTCATCATTCAAGGACAAGGTGCTATCCATTATCTCGATTGCAGGACAGTTCAGCGAGATGATTGGAAAGGTCGTGTCGGCCGATTTCGAGATCATGGCCCCTCTACCCCTCCAGGAATTCGAGGGGAATACGATGGAGGAAGACGCAGATGATTACGACAAAGGTAGCGAGACGGATGGAACGGCAGCGGGCCAGAAAGTATTGTGCTCGACTCAATTGGGGATGACGAAGCGGATGCAGCGGGAGCAGGGGAAGGAGACGTTGACGGTTGTCAAGGCGAAGGTTGCTCTTGAATCTCTTCTGGATGGCTAAGAAATTCGTTTGCTCGTGCTCGATTGTACTACGGCTCTTGTAGGATATGTTTCACGTAGGTTCTGAATTTCGAACATGCTCCCTCAGGCCTCAGCTTGCAGCTAACGTTGTGACGTGTCTCCGAAGAACTTTCATAGTAGTACCAACCTGAGCGTCGACGACAAGCTCCATGCAGAGCAGAGTCTACCAGAATAGCTGGCGAAATTGGAACGGCGGCTTGACGAGCGGCAAATCCCGACCGATGCTTGATCGAGGCGGAGACTGGAGTCTTCACTAGGCCCATCCTGCCCGTGTCCACCCCTGCAAACAATGTGTGCGATGCACCTGCGCGAAGGAGGCTAATTGGCCAGGTCCCCGGAAAGGTGGAGAAGCGACAGTATCTTTTTGAAAGGTCGAGGTCCCTGGAGTCCAGTCACATCCCCGCTACAGACCTCCCCAAACCCGGCAGCAGCACCGACGACAGCGCGTCCTGCTACGTGTGCGCTTACAACGGATTCTCGGATGCAGGTATGTTCCTACACATCTATTTACCCGCCTGCTCACATTGCGTCCAGGACTCCCAACGAGTGTAACTTGCAGCATCGAATTCCAGCCCGCACCACCCCCATGGCCGCAAGCAGTCTGTAACGGACGTCCAGGTCCACCCCAGCAAGATGCAACAGCCGGGCCTCACCTCAACCCCAACTCTTGTCCAGTTCATCCAGCTCGTCCACATCCGCGTTCTCCCTCACCCTACCCAGGAATACCTCTCCCAAGGACCCGTCCTTGTCCAATTCGCTCGACCAACGTTCGCTCAGGACCACCTCCCAATCCTGTCAACCACCTCAACCTGGTCTCGGACATGAGCCCCGCCTGCCGATCCCCAGTCAAAGTCGAATGACACCCTCGTTGACTCAAACTCTGAGCTTGGGCACTGGGACATTCACGCACGCGTTCCGTATCATCGGTATCAATTGGCACACCAGCAAATGGGAGATGGTGACAGTCTCCAGAGTGTCCACGCTCAACACAGCGAGCAACTCGACGAACAGTATGATCTACACGATGCACAGAGGGCATATAGTGACAGTACAGTGAAGCTCCAACTTTACATGGTGGCATCTCCGCCTCGGCTCCAATTGGTGACCGCCGTGTCCCAATCGCCGGTCCAAAAACACCAGATGTTCCATTTCTTACATGTCCTACCGAATACATTCCTAGAGTGTCGCAGTCAGCGAGCGAGATCGCAACTCTAAAGATATTTGCAACTACCTACAGCAAGTCTCCACCTCAAGCTGCCGCGATTGGCGGATAACAAGAATAGGTAAACCGATTGACAACTGACGTAACAAACTAGCTGTGGGTACAGGGTATGGTCCAATCCGACGGCTCTGACCAGCGGAATTGCTTATCCGAACCCTCAGGAATGAAATGCAAAGGGGTGAACACGTTGAGATGGGCTTGAAAACCTTATCGTACTTTCATGATGAGCTTCCCAGTACTGAAACAAACACGAGGCGGAACTTGATCTTGGATAGTTCTCACGACGATATGGGCGCTTGCGGCCTCAGTGTGGCCAGCATGCTGCACGCTCAAAATTGGACCCTGTTGGAACTCCGAGCTTCCTCGAGGACGAAACGAGATGCACGTCAGCTGCAATGTGGTGAATTATGGCATAGCGAGGGAGCCAAAGTGCAAAGTCTTCGGACAAGCGACGTAAGCGAGTGGCGCTCCACCCCCACTCGTCCTCTCTGCAGTACTCGTCCTCGCCCGTTTCAGCGCACTCATGCACTACGCCCTGCCTCCACATCCCATTCCGGCTCTTCGCAGCCCACCCCCTATGTAGGGTCTGGAGCGCGCGAGCCTGACTGCCGGGCACACGCCCCCTGCGAGGTGTTCCCACCCACCCTCACAGCTCACGCCCTACCCGGGTCAGGCCCCGCCCTGGGCCGGAGAACGCTTCGCGCTTTTGCCCATCCACTCTCTGTCGTCCTCCCACTCATCTCTCGAGCGGACAGAGCGACGTCCAAAGAAGTTACCCTGATTCAGAAACTCGGGCCGCTCACCAAGATATAGGGATGCACGTATGGACCTTGAGTTTCGCTGGCTAATTGAACTTGACAAGATGAAAATCGCTACCAGCCCCTCGAAGAGCACTCTGCTTCATCAAGAGATGTCGGAATCATCATAGACCCAATATTCGAGCGAGTTGACAGCGCTGACGCTGACAAGACTGCAGGTCACAGGGTGAAATTATCGAGAAAGCAGGCAGTAGTAATGGTGGCGCAAGAGATTGTTCGGAACACTCCAAACCAACCTCCAAGGACAGATTGTTGGAGATGGAGATGAATCAGATGGGGGAAAGGGGAGGCGCGGGGCGGAGAGCCCTGTTCGTTCAGATCATTCCGCACCTATGGAGTACAGTACTTTTGTCAGACCCAAGTGCTCGGGCTGCGCAGCGCTCAGTAATGGTGCATGGCTCTGCTTTGGCGTACACACAACTCGCCCTTGGGCCTTTGGGGAAATCCAATTGATGCACAAAGTGGGGCGTGATATAAAACGTACGGACAGAAAAAGTACTATTACAACGTGAATTCTTGCTAGACTGTCACATATATCAAAACCGAAACCTGGGCAACCAGAACCAACAGGGCGAATTTGAGAATGACTGTCACACGATATGTGCGACGAGAACGATGTAAACAGTTTCATTCCTCGAATGAGATCGTCGCTGGAACCCTTAGAAGCAAGTTAGACGACACAGCCAATCAAATTCAGAGAGACTCACCGGCATTCCCCAGACTGGAACGAAGACTATGTTAGCTGCCGTCAAGATGGAGGTTCCAAAACATACCTTCGTCATCCAGACGAGCTGTGCTTGAAGTTCCGTTTGTCCGAAGAATATGATCACATCATAATCTAGTTGGTGGTAGCCCTGACCCTTCGGAACCAGAGCCTTAGCGGCCTTGCTTAAGTCCACGCGGATAAAACACATTGTCGAGAAAGATACTGCGATTATCCTCTTCAGAAGAAGAACGCGGAACAAAAAATTCAAGAAACTTGCATGCGTCTTCATCCACCCATTTCGGAGTGGCTGAACTGCCCCGATACTCCACCAACTCTACGATCTGCTCGCCAAAGTCTGTTGGATCGCTTTCCGTAAGCGAGAACGAATGTCGAACTTCCTCTTCCTCAGGAACTCCCTTCCCCTTTCAACGAAAATTATTTCTATGTTCTTATCTTGTGTTCCGCTCAAAGGAAGAGGCCGACCTTTTGATATATCACCCGAAAGTGGTTTGGAACATAGCATCCCCCTGCTGGGTCTCTTTCCCACTGATGCTTCCTACTAACGTGTTCTTCGTCATCTTCCTTGACAGGCACCGCACACACTACACCGCATGTGACACGGACAGCTCGCGAGACAACCAAATGATTATCACGATCGACGTGAGACAATACCGCCCCACGAGCGACTGCTGCAGTGCTGGTGAAAAACGTTAGTAAAATTCTTGAGCACGCAGATAACACACAAGTGGTCACGTGGACGCCTAATTGCAATGTCCTTTTTCTTGAAATACAACTGGAGTTGAGACCAGACCCAGTTATTTGTTGAGAGCCCCCCAACGAAGAATGCTGTCTGAATATTGGTGAATGTAAGAAATTATTCTACTAAGAGTGAAACTCACAGTAATCGGTATCGTATCACATTTCTGCTGTTGCTCGAACGCTTCGATGATGGCATTGATAGAGTCAGCGAACAGGCCAGTGGCTTCTTCGCTAGAACATGTCGAATATGATTTTCAGTGTTAATGACATAGGTCGAAGGAAACTTACCCCGACAACTTCAGCTTCCCAAATGAGATGTTATATTTCGGAGCATTGACACGACGACTAGCGACCTTGACATGAGCTGGTTCCTGATCGCTCTTGATGACGAGCTTCGTTGTCTGGTCGAACTCGCGCGTATATTCGGCTATTTCCTCGGGGCTGGAGTGCTCCCAGCCTTTTAGCTTTTCTGGTTTTTAAGGCTCGTCACTGGTATTCGAAAGAAAAAATGAGTGACTCACCTTCTAACAAAAGCTTAGCACGACGGGTGACGAAGACTGAACCCTGCAGTCGGCCTAAAATAGAAAGAGATGTATAAGAAGGAGTTTAGCCATCGGCCATAAGTTCATACACTCAGCTGGCGCAATCTCTTGGCAGGAGACCGGGTTGAACGTAGTTGAAAACATGCTGAGATCGATGGTTCCACCCCCAGCGTCGATGACGGCAACTCCTTGCTTTTCAGTGCGTTTTTCCATATTGAGAAGGCCTGCAGCGCAAAAGTGAAGGCTTGCTTCTCCCTCCGTTAGTAGGTGGACGCGTGATCGTTCCTCAGGTTTATTGGAGACGAGGCCGGCACCCTCAATCGCCCGACGGTACAGCTGCTGTTGTTCGACCTCCCATCCATTCGGATGGGTGAAGATATACTCGATGGAACTCTCAACGGATGACCAGGCAAGAGCGATATGGCGTTCCTGAATATAGGACTTGGCGCACTGAAAGAGATACTCGATAAAATCCCTGAGAACGTCAACGGCAGATTTTCCAGGTGGAAGTGGGGGTAAATCATCGGCCAAGGAGACGTGTAAATGCGGCGGGCGGAGGTGAAGTTTCCACCTAGACGTCGCGGGCGAGTATAAATACCAGATTCTGGACGCACTGACGTGGTTAACGACTAACCATTCAGCTTTCACCCATCCTTCGTTCACGGCGGTCTCGACGATATCTTCAGCGAGCACTTCAGCGCCAGTCGCTCTGACGTTACCATACTTGTCATAGTACAAGAGCGATGGTACTTTGACGTCACCACTGACTTGCGCCTGCCCAGGAAACCTGAGACCAGTCAAAGTAAACCAATAGGAGAAAAGGAAGGACTTGCCTTGTGACCCCCTTGACCTGAGGAACTTGACCTCGTTCGAGAACACAGTACGAGATGCCGCTAAAGGTTGTACCGATGTCGAACGCAATTACGAGTTTGTCATCGCCCGTGTATGGTTTGAGGATCGACATGACTGGTAACGTCGAGAGGGGAAGGTTAGAGACACTCTGGAGAATTTATGGACCGGTGACCGCAGAGTACGTGGAATTTGCAATCTCCGAGCGTCCAGAGTGTGACAATATAATGTTGGATAGCACGTTCCACTGATATGCGAAGCCCTGGTTGGTATGTATTACAAATTCAATTACCAGTCGCGTGATAGTTGTGAGATGAGTCGATGGGATTCCGCAGTCATAAATTATGTGAATGGTGACTGTTTCCCACGAACGTTTTGAATGAACTTACAGGCCTCATGCATCAATGATCGCATTCTAACTTACCCGCCATCATGGATCCTGCCACCAGCAACCCTGCCAAACTTTGTCCCTGACCTACACGTTCCTGCGTCTTTGTGACGTGCCTTTCGAGTTTCGGGGACTACTAAATTTACATCAGGACAGAAGTTGGCATCGCCAGTGAATCTCGTCACATTATCCGGGAGGTTTTTGCGCACACGCTCTAACCTCAAGGTTGATGTTTACTTATGCCCTGTGTCATTGTATGAGAACCCTCACTACATCCTTTCCAATTCTTCTCGACTACCTTGCTTCGCATAGTTGCGGAAACCGCTCACTTGAATATGACAAGGCTTGACACATTCGCCGTGTCAGATAGCTTCGTGACGGCTGGGGATGAGGGATTGTCATATGATGGTATCGTATCGATGCCAGAGGTATCCCTTCTCGAGAACGATGTGATTTATTCTCTTTCTACTT
The DNA here is from genome assembly GCA_038090315.1 of Xanthoconium stramineum. NCBI lineage: Eukaryota > Fungi > Basidiomycota > Agaricomycetes > Boletales > Boletaceae > Xanthoconium > Xanthoconium stramineum. The sequence continues at coordinate 10,759 of JBBPMO010000707.1, read as the reverse complement.
GTATATACCGTTAACCGACCACGAGCCATGCACCTTAGCGACCGTTTCGAAATACAACGACAGCTATTTTGCAGAAAGTGGTCAGGTACCTCACACCTCACCGAAGTTGCCCTTTGAATGGCGTGCTGACTGGCCAATGACTAGATCCATGGCCCGGGGCCCCAATCCCCCTGTGAGACCATCTCTGCAGAAACCCACAACCCCGGCCTTGCAGAAACCTACAGCTTCACATGAATCTCAGTACCATAGTCCTCGCAGTTATCGCCAGCCACGTATCAGACCGCATCTGCAGGCATCCCAAAGCCCCAATCCTCGCAGATACCGTCAGCCTCGCGCGAGATCACCATCTCCGCGGGAATCTCCGACCCCAACTCTGGGGGATCCCATAGCCTCCCTTAAACCCCAATCCTCGCGGGACTCCTCGGCCTCCGAGTCGCAGGTACGTACGTCATGAGGAAGGTATTTGGGGGGCTGACAAAGGGCTTTTCATATCAACCAGGAAAACTCGCAACAGAAAGATGAAAATGTTCGGGTTCCGCAGGGTGCTGCAGATGAGCTGGAAAAGCAGGTTCCTAAAGAGACTCTTCGAATGAACAATCGTGCGAGTCCAGTTGACCCCAAAATTGGTTCGGGTGACGAGGATCCCGCAGTTCCACACGGCTCTCTACGAAAGCGAGAAACCCCTAAAATCGGTGAACCCGATAGCGCGACGTCGGACGCATCTCCACTGTACAGTTGTCCTGACTGTCAGAGATCAGAAACGAATCCAAGGAACCTGGTGGTCTTCATTGATGGCACGTTGAACAAGTTTGGTTCAAAGGTAGCGGCTCACCGTGTCGCTTCTTGGCACAAGTTGACTGGCGCTGGTAGATATCAAACGTCCGAAAGCTGTCTTGTCAGGTTAAATTGGACGGTAATAACATTGAGCAGCATAAATATTATTTAAAGGGCATTGGGGCGTACGAGGATGATCATTTACCTCCGTTGAGGCGCACGAGAAACAAGATCAGAAGTGTGGGTGAGACGGCAATAGCTTGGTTCGTACTGCGTAAATAACCTATCTGGCCACTAATCAAAGTGATCGTCATAGGGGTATAGAGGAAAACATCAAGGATGCGTACGGCTGGTTGGCAGAGAAATATCGGAAGGGAGACCGAATATACTTGTTCGGTGCGTCCAAGTTTGCTGAAGTCCAACAGATGATGAGATGCTCGCGAGTCGCAGGATTCTCACGAGGTGCCTACCAAGTTCGGGAACTGGCTAGCATGATCCATGAAGTCAGGATTCATTCATGTTATAAGGTTGATGAGCTCACATCTGGGACAGGTTGGTCTGGTAAGGGAGAGACGAGAGATTGAACGGTCAGTACCATCATGGTTATTTTGCGCGAACTTACGGCCCATGGGCACACCGCACCAGGGCATATCACACTTACCGGTTGATTGATCCCCATAAACCGAGTACATTACGTTTGGCAACACGCTTCAAGAAGGAATTCTGCTGGCAGGGTGTGAGAATTCATTTCGTGGGGGTCTGGTGCGCTAACTTTATGTATCCCGCTCCGTATTTCTATGAATTAACCTTGACCAGGGATACGGTATCTTCCGTGGGTATTTTTCCAAGAGATGTTCGCATTAATGCCTCCACAACTGGCGCAAGCGCATGCCATTTTCGCCATGCACTTGCTCTTGATGAACGCCGAGTCAAGTTCCTCCCGGAGTATTTTTCGGATATGTACGCTCATGAGAGCATCGAACGACTCCGTCGCAAACGCGACATGAATCACATTGACGTAAAAGAGGTCTGGTTTGCGGGCTGCCATTCTGACGTGTATGTCATATATCGATTACATACAGGATGAATCTGATACGTCGTCCATCCAGTGGTGGGTTGGAGGACGATGACCCCATGTCCCACTCTGTCCATGCTGGTAACATACCACTTCTGTGGATGAAGCAAGAGGCCGCGAAGGAGGGTTTGGTTTTCAAGTCGGAAGAAGAAGTTGCCTGGGTTCCCGGGCCGCTGGATGTCGATCTTGGCAGAAAAGAATCACTGATATCCTGGTGGCGGTTTTTGGAGTTCCTTCCCACCTGTCATCGAGTATCATTCAGTGGTACCGGTAAACGTGGTTTCGGGTAAGTAGCAGCAACCTCCAATGTTCAATTTCACCACGGATTGATGTGGGTCTGCAGGTTCCACCTGTCTCGTCCTCGTTCTGTCCTTCCTGGTCAACAGATTCATTCCTCCGTTTTCTCTGGCGAGTTGTACACGCCTCGTGCCACTCTTGGGTCTGGGATCAGTATTCCGATTGGTCTGGAGGAAACCTCTGACAGACTATGGATTCCTAAACTTCCGGAAGAAGGAGAAATCCACGAAGAAGCGACGTCGTTATTAGAGTCATTACTCAAAGAACAACAAAAGACATTGGAATCTCTTGGGAAAGTGTTGTTCCTTCTCGGTTGCAGTGAGTTTCATCTGTCGAGTGATTGACGTCGTACACCTGACGCAATAAATTATCAAGGGTTAGACGAACAGAGATCGATACCCAAGTCTCAATGGTCGGAGGAATCCATTACCCAGCAACATTATTCCGCTTGGTTTGCACTCGCTGTAATTCATTGCATCACTTGTACGGTATCAGATTTTACCTTTAAGAGGTCTGCTGATGCCCTGGTTCCCGTAGCCGATTTTTCGATCTCCAAGAACCTAGCGAAGGATGCGCGTGAGTCACTGTGCGCCATGTTATCCGAACCCGAACAGCGTTTTTTTGCCGGAACACTCTACGTCCTACGATTCTCGACGATGCATAGCCTTCTCCGACATCATTTTATTGTGCCTGAAGTGATCACAGCTCTCATGAATGCACTGGATCGTATTCTGAGGCACAATGAGAACTCATTCCCGTTAGTTGTAGATAGCTTGTGTCACCTCCTTGATGAAGGTGTGTGGGATCGGTACCGTGCGGTTGTATGCTCATGTACTAATACAGATCACCTACGATGCGACATTATCGATCAACTGAATGTTATGTCAGGTGAGACCGAGAAAACAAGGCTCTTCTTGTTGTTAGAAGTGAAGGGTAAATGATGTCTTGTTGGTCACGTACATCGCTGATCCGCATTTTCTTAGCACCTCGTCATCTGATGGCGTCGCTCAAGTTGATCGCGTCTCTTCCTCAAAACCGGGCTGGTAGGGGCTCTCATTCTCATCTTGTTACCGCGATTGAACAATTCGACAGCTTCCTGCAAAAGCTTGAAGGCAAATATCATCGATCTTGCAGAAAAGAAAAGAGGTCTTGTTGGCTCCGCGGCCGTTGGGACCTTAGTAGTTGCACTGAACGAACCACGTGAGTCACAACTTTGCTGATGGACACTGTCGTTTAATTGACACTGCACGAAGTCACTCGCACTACCCGGTTCTCCAACATCCTAGGTTATCTTGATAATACACTCCCTCGGTTAGATGTAGAGGGAGGCAGTAAGCCTTCACCACTGGCAGACTCTGATGATGTGCTTCCACCTGTGCTTCGAGCTCAAGGTGGGTACCGCGCGCCGTATACAGCTCTTCTTTGGATTGATTTGTCTCAGGATCGGAAAAGCTTGACGAGAAGCTCATGCACGAGCTTGTGCGAGCAATGAAGTCGCGTTATGGCCGTCCACGCGCTGTGGAAATCATGACGTTTTTGAAGCTATGTAGATGTGAGTTCTCGAGCAGTCTAACTTACGCAGCTAATCACCAGTGAAACAGACTCCGTCATCCGAGACTTTTGCCTGCAGAACACGAGCAAGGTTTTGGACATCTTCGTGAAGCAGTTGACGCAAAAGGGGACCTCGCTGCTGGCAGCGTATGCGTTCAAGACATGTCTAACACTTAGTGAGTTGACCTTACCACTTGTAGGTTGTTTAGCTAAGAGATAACGTAGACATGTGGACGCGCAATGATTGCTGTCGCGTGGCAAAGCCCATCGTTACCATGATCGACAAAGGGTGGTTTTGCGATGTAATTGGCCGAATCCAAGGCATCGATATTTTTGAGGAACTCATGGAGTCTGGTAACCCTGAATAAACCCGTACTGATAGGAACCTTCTACTGACGTTGTGTTGGTGCCAGGAAATCTAAGGTCGCTGGTCATCAAGCCCGACGTATTAGTTCCCATTTTAACGAAGAAGCTTGGGACTGGTGATCTCCATGAAACCCGCATGAGCTTGATCTGTCTCGATATATTCGGTATGCATATGTGTGGTTGTCTGCAGTTATTTAACTAATCCGTATGTAGGAAAGGAATATCAATTGATGTTGGGCTCCATGGTGAGCAAGAGTCTGGTTATGCTGAAGAGCGGCGACATAAGGGTGCAAACGATGGGTATCAATATTCTCCTCGCCCTTTCTCGGACCCGTAAGAGTATCTTCTGTCTGCGGGTGTGTAACCACTGACGAATTAGCGAATGTAGGGGTTGGTGATAAAGTGATAAAGCCATACACACAGGAGATGCTTGACATGCTGGAAACGGTACACCTACCCTTGAACGACCAAACGAAGGAAGGAAGTATTGGTCACATTCCACGTGGATCCGTCATCTCAGCGGGCCTACATGCTTTCCTCCACAATGGTGCGTTGTGAGAAGCTCTGCCTCATCATATTGTGACATTTCTGTTCTCCTCTTAGACACTCTACGAGAACAGATCGTAAATTCGCCTGAATATGGTCACTTCAAAGTTTCTTTGGCAACCCAACGCTGGTCCCTTTCTGTATCGCGTCTCATGAAGCCTACCCATGCTGTCCGTAAATTGTGGAAGTGGAACGTTGAGCAAAACGAGGGATTATGTGCATAACGTTACTGTAATCTGGCGGGGATTCCTACGTGTTGTCTAGGAGATATTTGAGTGCTGAGCCACCAGACATGGGGGATTTGTTGCGTGATACTTGTTATGTAACTATCGTGGGACCACTTTGCAGGAAATACAGTAATATCTGTACATTAAGTTCCGACCTCGATGAAGAACAAGACTCGGATGTGGTAGGACTTGGAGGACGTCCTTTACAGCCACGACCTTTTGATCCCCATAACGACGAGGACTCCGAGTTTGAGCCTGATCCAGCCACCAAGAGCAATCCCACCCCTCTCGATGGAACAGACCAGATAGACGATGGCATCCGTTGGCTCGACAGGAAACGGGGCCTCTATGGAAAGGCAGTCTGTGCCGAGCGACAATGATTGACTGTGGCTGGTCTTACTGATCTCGATCTGACCTCTTCACTCTTCCGAAATATCCTTGAGGATGCGCCCAAATCTCAGTTACAGACGCTCGGGCCTCTCAAAACCTCAAACAACTCTCTTGCAATGTCTTCGAAAGTGGTTCCAAAGGCTTCGGAGTGGGCGAGCTAGTAATTTGGCGCATATCCACCCTGTTTTACTTTGATTTACCGTAAATCTTGCTATTTTACATGTAAAGCAGGGTAATTTACCCCAAATGTGAATGACAGTGAATGACATTGGTCGAATACTATCATTACATGGGTAATGCAAACATACTTTGCAATGCAAAACATTTGAAACACGAAATTTAAATACATTCTTGTCTCCCTACTGTCCTGAAAAAATTGTCCGAGGTAGCTGTCAACGTACTCTAAGTAAGGACAAAAACTTGAGGGGAGTCACATTGCTAGTCCGTTCATAATCCAACAAGATGTTGCAGGATGTCAATCTGCACCGGTCATATGACCCCCAGATCCGAGAGATCCTGCTTATTAACTGGCGAAGTAGGGTCGGGGAATTGATAGTGAGTATGTAAATAGTTCCTCCACCAAGTATTAGGGCAAAATACGCACCGGATGAAATTGTAGAATGAAATATTTGGTTGCGAGAGGAGAGAGATTGTCACGCTTGAGGCCGCCCGTGACAAAGTTCAATCTCCTTCTCGGCAGAGGATGCCCTTACGACGCGTGCCGTTGTGTGACCCGGTGTGACAGAATTTTGCACTAGATGTGCAAAAGGGGGTCAAAAATCGGAAGTCTTCTGTACTCTGAATACGAGCAGCTAAAAATCGAACATAAATTTTAGGAGGTGTGTTACCCTCCTCTCAATCTGCACAAGCGTACCGAAGACCATACCCCACTTCGTTGAGGCTGTAGGAAATGTTTATTGATTTTTTTGCATTACCCATGTAATGATAGTAGAGGGCCATCCACATGGGTACACGGCCAATTGTCGTAAGGGTCCCACTGAGGCTTAGCGAGGATTAGGTTCTCGGTGGGTCCAGGCAGTGTTTGTCAGCGGGTTTTTGGCATATGTACTACACAGCCATGGTTGGACCTCAGCCAAGCCTCAGGCTGACATGGGGCTGGCATCAGGCTGACTAATACATTTCCGCGCGGCAAGCAAAAAAAAAAATGGCATGAGAGTGAATCGAACCATGCCACATTGAGCAATATCAGCCATTGACGACATAACCACTAGGCCACAAGACCATACATACAATGAACAACTTAGTCAAATATGTACAATATCTTCATACTTAGCAAAAAGTTCTGCAACAGTCCTACAATAGCCTGATATTCACTTATAAAAAGTTGAACCACATCTATCTCGCACAGAAACATAAGTATGTTATAAGTGCTGGGGAATTTGGGAATTTTTGCTAAGTATGGAAATACTGTACATATTTAATTAAACTGTCATGATTTTCCATGGCTTTCTGGTGTAGTGGTTAAGTGCTCAATTGCTGGGTAAATGTGATGTTGCCCGAATGGTGTGGTTCCATCCACTCGTATCCCACTTTTTTTTCTGCACTATTTTTTGCTTGTCGCATGTCTCCGTCCGTGGAACCCTGATGTCAGCCCCATGTCAGCCTGAGGCTTGGCTGAGGTCAGGCCATGGCTGTGTATACATAATGCCGAAAATCACCTGACAGGCCCTTAACACAACTGGCCGTGTAATGTAAATTTACACTGTAAAATAGGTCGACAACCTAATTTACTGAGCACTATTTGAGGAGCACAAATCTCTCGCTCGCGGAAGGGGGTCGACCATAATCGACGGTCCCGCCGTAGATTAGTACGCAGGCTACAGCTGGCACTGCTTCAACTCGTCACGCGCTCACCTCGTACCCATGGAAAAAGGGCAAATACGACCAGACACCAACACACCGTTTCCCAGGTCACCGAAGATGACAAGCATTGGAACCGTGACGCAACGTTCTAGTAGTATCGAATCCACTGGGGGGAAGTATGTGTCTCTGCAAACCCGGTAGACGCAAAATAGTCTCACTAGCGATAAAAATTTCAGACCCAAGAGACCTTTTATGTCAAGAATCAATGAGTTCTTAAATATCCCATCGAGACCGTCGTCACCACGTCCAAGTCATGGTCGTCAAGAAAGGGAAAAGCAGTGGCCGCAGTCCCCAAAGACCTCACTCTTAGAGAGCACAGCGGTATGGTGGATAAGCACTCGGAGAGGGTAATAATGGTGCAAGCTGATCGCGCATTTTTTATTACAGCCCGAGCTGGATGTTCCACAACCACGTTCAGCAGGTGACCATCCTATGGCAGAAACCGCCTTGTGCGTATCAGCACCTGCTACCTCCCGGGACACCGCTGGTGGTGTCGAGCAGGCTATGGACCCCGGAGCGCAACATGGGGCTCTTACCAACTTGAAGTTCCAACAGCCTCGCGATGTCGCCGAGACGCAGCGGGTGAACGAACTTCCAAACACGACGCAGCTGGCCGCGCCTAGTTCCGAACCCCATCATTCGGGGATGACGCAATGCCAGGAGAATGAGAGCGCTGCAGTGGCCAAGGTAGATTCATGTAGTATTTTTATAAAGGAACATAATACTCAGGCCATCTTCGAAAGATAGCCGAACCGATTGTGACCAGTGCGGGTACTGTTCACCAAGACTTGCCTGCTTCTGTTCCCGACGACCCTTCTCACTCACAACCCACGCGACATAACGAGAAACTTACACTCATAACCGTACTGCCCGATGATGATGCCAGTCAACGGAAGTCAGAAAGCTCCGGGGATCCAAAGCAGACCGTGAGAGAATCTGAGGAGATCGAAAAACTTCGACGAGAGCTTTCCGAGTCCCGTTCTCAAATCGCCGAGCTCCAGAACCGCCTTGAAGCGCAATCAAATGACTCGAAAGGCCTCCGTGACGTCTTTGACACTGCAGATAATTCCTCGGACTCGGATGTCATCCGGGTTTGCCAGAGATTGAACGCAGAACTTCAGCAAGAAACAACATATATGTCCGAGTATCTCGTGCAAAATTTCGAGTTTCGGAACTCGACGACGAACCAGACGAAGGATCAGATGTCCGCTGTGAGGAGGACTTCAGAACACGTGGGCTTGCGTTTGGCGAAGTCCTTGTCAACGCAGAACACCAACGAGCTTATTCCCCTGTTACTCCAATTCGCGTTCCAAGCCTACCTCGCATCTACATTTTCTTCAGTTGCGTCCTCTTGGACGCTTTCGGAACCAAAGGTGAACGAATTCATCTTCGAGATGTATGAAAGGTTACGTAGCGTGGGTGAGGAACTCAGTATTTGAACGCTTTTACCCTCCACGCTGACAAGACGAAAAATGGTTGCTAGAGGCGCAAGCTATTTCTGGACATTGGCGTGCGGTCGCGCGCGCTCACAGTCGGAGTACCCTCTTAGAACCCCTCGTCGAACAGATCCTCACAGATCTTTCTGACATCCTAGAGGTTGCAGGGTGCACTGCCTCTCGGTCGAACATTATATCCGCGGTTACCTCCATCTTCAAACAAAAGATATCCTCGCTCGTCGAGCTTGCGGCAGATCTTGGAAAGAAGTTCGATGAAGTAATATCGAGCGATTTCGAAGCCTTCATCGCTCGCTCCGACGATAAATTCGACGACAAGACAATGGAAGACACGGATGGCGACCAAGTTGGGGATAAGGAGGCAACGGTATTATGCTCAACTCACCTTGGGCTGATAAAGCGGATACCAATTGGAAGATCATTGTGGGAGAAGGGAGAAAAACAGAAGATCGTAGTCCTCAAGTGTAAGGTCTTGCTTGAGTCCTCTCTGGACATGAACTTTTGAAGGGCTATTGATGGTGGATGTGCTCTGATAGACCCTGTATGGACTCCCATCGCTCATAGATACTTGGCTTGATACGTATATGACACCCAACAAAACCTAAAGTCGGACCTCTCAACGCCCTCACCTCACGATAGTACTGTGGAATCGTCGACGAGAGATGATCGTACTAGTCCATCACACCATGGTACTCGAACAAACTCGATATATGAGTCGAACGCCCTTGATTTGGCCCAGGAAGATAGTACATCTCGTCGTCAGGCTCACAATGATCGGTCGGTTCGGGACCATTGCGATAGACGAACACGGTGCGAGTGGGGAACTTCCAACCTGATCAGCAGTGTTACTCATACGAACCCTTGGGTAATGAACACGTTGAGACGGGGATTTCGGGTTCATCGTGCCTTCACGACGGGCCTCCGCGCGGATGTGTGGCGAATATACTGTTTCATTCCAACCTGAGGCATATGGGTATTTGCGGCCTTGCGGCCAGCGTGCCCCAGGCCCTGTTACAATTTTATCGACGATCTCATGATAGAAACGTACACCCAATAGGCTTCTGGATTCTAGATAATTATCTGTTTAGGGATGTAAATTCGGTCGGACACTTACATATCGCGGTACCGCTGGAAGCTTTATTCACATAGCATTTTTCCGTGCAGAAAACATGATTGGTGTTGAGTCTCGTTCCCGACGTTCTAGGACACGGGGTGCTCTTTCTCTTGGCAGGTTGAGAGTAACGTTCTCATTCTGGAGTTATTTTTTCGAACTCCGGCTTGGTTCCCTTGAAGTTGGCAGACAAGTTGAATGTTGAACTTCCTCAGTGACTGAGCGTACATTTCCAGAACCTAATACCAAATTGGTCACTCGTCCGATTAACACGATGGACAACGATTCAGCCGACGCTTCTACCAGTATCATACCACTCATTTTCATCGTAACCATCCTTGTGATCATACTCTATAACCAATCGCCGGTGGTTCCTCCATCTACTGACAACACTACGGGGCGGACAGGGAGACGTCTGAGACGCAAGGTACAGTAGAGATCCTAGACTATGAAGGCGGCTCAAATCTTTTTCACTCTTAGCGTGAAGTTCCCGGAAGGCAAGAGTCTCTCCAAGCTAAGACGGATGCATTGCCTAGGCAGGATGCCCAATTGCAAGATGCCAGAGACACCATTACCCGCCTGTCCGCCGAAGTTGGTCGTTGGAAGGATATGTACGCAACGAAAGCGCAAGAAAGCACGACCGCGCGCGAGACTATCGCAAAACTTGAGCAAGAGCTGTCTGCTTCCGTCTCTCAGTCCGCGGAGCTTCAGCGCCGACACGAGATCTTGTCCAGGGATCTGGACGGCGCGCGTCTTTTTCTCAACACTGCAGATGTATTTGCAGACACGGAGGTCATCCAGACGCTAGCAAAGTTGAATACAGAGCTGCAACACACCTCCACCACTATGGCTGAGCGTGTCTTGGACGTCTTCAAACTTGGCGCAGCGACGTCTGGCCCAGAGCAGAAAACCATGGTGGACAGAGCATCAGAGATAATCGGTTCCACTCTGATACAGTTCTTGCGAGCCGCAAGGCGTGACGACCCCGAAGTTCCATTGTATCTCCAAATTGCGTTTCAAGCATGCCTGACACATCACATCTGCTGGATCATATCTTCGTGGACTCTTGACGAAGGGCGTAGTG